>JAKMWQ010000380.1:0-49994 GCA_025328335.1 Colletotrichum sp. SAR 10_65
CGTCGAGTTCGAGGGCCGCAGCCGCCGGCAGTGGGCCGTGCAGCCGCGCCCCGGCGGGCACGAGCGCAAGCTCACGGCGCTCGAGCTCGCCATCCTCTCCGAGAGCAAAGGCTTCATCGCCTCCGCGGCTTGCCAGCGCGTCGTCACCGCCGTGTACGAGGGGCGCGTGGTGTACACGCCGCTGAGCTTCGTGGACATCCTGCCAGATCACTTCGAGTACCGGCCCATCTCGCTGTACGACCCGCGCAAGGCGCCGATACTCAACCACTACCGCCTCATCGTCCCGCGCGCGCGGAATCTGATCGAGCTGGGGCAGTTTTTGTTGTTGATGGTGCTGTACTTCATGGCGATGCTGTACCGCCGCAGCAGCAACGAGGTGTACGAGTTTCTGTTTTGTATCTACGCGGCGGGGTGGGTGCTCGACGAGGTCGCGGCCATCGTGGAGCACGGCTGGGCGGTGCACGCGCAGAACCTCTGGTCCTGGCTCGACGTGACCTTCTCGTGCATCTACGGGGTCTACATCCTCGCGCGCGTGTACGACGTCGCAGCGGGCAGCTTCCCGGACGGCCACGGCCCGCACGTGCTGCCGCTCGCGGCGCCGATCCTGCTCACGCGCGTGGCGTTCAACATCGCGCCGGACAACATCGTGCTCATCTCGCTGCACGCGATGATGGCGGACTTTTTGTTGGTGTCGCTGCTCGCGTGCTGGTGCTTCATGGGGTTCCTGCTGGCGCTGCAGTGGCTGATCGACTCAAACGACAACCTCAATGAGACACCCTCCTGGTTCACGATCGGGAAGTGGATGCTCTGGATCTGGTTCGGGCTTGACGGCACGGGGATCGAGGAGAGCGTGCAGTTCCACGTGCTGCTGGGCCCGGCGCTGATGATCGGGTTCGCGTTTTTGGGGAACACGCTGTTCCTGACGATCCTGGTCGCGATGCTGACGAACACGTTTTCCAAGATTGTGAAGGGCGAGGAGGCGGAGGTGCAGTTCCGGAGGGCGGTGCTGACGTTCGAGGGGGTGAGGTCGGACGCGCTGTTCATGTACCCGCCGCCGTTTAACGTCTTTGCGCTGGTGGTGCTGGCGCCGGTGCGGTTCTTCGTGGAGGCGGAGACGTTTCATAGGGTGAACGTGGCGCTGATACGCGTGGTGAACCTGCCGACGCTGCTGCTGATCAGCCTGTGGGAGCGGCGGCTGTACTCGAGGAGGGCGCGGAGGGGGATGGCCGGGGGAGGGGGGAGGAGGCGGTGGTGGAGGTTTTCGGGGCTGAGTCCGCACGGGGATATACAGGCCGTGTTCGAGACGCGGCCTCCGCCTGATGTGGCGGATCTGATTGAGGGGCTGGATGCGTTGGAGGAGAAGGAGGAGGGGGTGAGGTTGCGGGCGGGGGTTCGGGCGACGGTGTTGGAGCATGATGAGTGAGGTGGTTTACGGGTTGTAGGATTATGTTGGTTAGGTCATGGGTCTTGGTAGAAGAATGGGCGTTTGGGGGTTGGGTAGACTTGGGGTTTGAATAGCATTTGCTGGCGTTCATCGGTCCAGTATGATGAATTGAGTCTTCTGTTTTGAAGCATGCATCAGTTCTCGAGGTGTCTATCCTTGGGACGACTTATTTTGACCACTTATGCTATGGTAGCTGCGTTTCCTCCGCTGAAATCTCTACCTTTATCCTGTGTACTGTTTACGGGATTTCTACCTTTGCTATTGGATGTTCCAAAGTCTAGGAGATGTTCTCGTTACCTCAAACATGGTCGTGCGCGGAGACAGGGAAAACAGTCCGTTTCTCACCCCTGTGTTGTGGAATATTTGGATAAATGCAGGATAGGCAGGGAGATAGATGCATACTGGAAACATTTCAGAAGGTAAGGTAGTCAGGAATGCAAAGAAGAACGTCTTGATTCAGCCCTATCAGATGTGCGGGTCGTCCCGCGGCGGACTTCAGACGATGGCAGCAGAACGTGGGGGTCCCTGCCATGCGGATGTCACTGTTGATTTTCTGCTATTATGCAGTAAAATTGGGTGTTGATAGCCCCTCCACTGCAGCAACAACAAAACAACGCCCAGCTGCCACGCTTCCGAGGTGCCGAGAAACACGTGGAGGTGCATCCCATCGTCGCCAAACAGAACCAGACAGAGCCAATCTGACGTGCAGCAGCCTGCAGCACCAAGCAACCGCATTACGAATCCTCCGTCACGCAGGCACTAGCTCTTCCAGTCGACCACGGGAGGGTCCGCTGGTCAGTGGTGGTTGGCCTCTCTGCTGTGTACTTTTTGTCCTCGCATCTGATTTTTTTGGGAGCCCCTCGTGGCCCAACCAACCTCAAAAAGTCACACCCCGCCATCGCATCGCATCGTCACTTGACCCCGCGACGCACTCAGGTCACAACCACCTCACCACCGTCGCGCGACGACATCCACGGTTTTTTTACCTGGTGCTCATCCCAACTTTCCGACAGTCACTACCGCACAGCAACACATCAACAACGAAAAAATGTCGCTATTCGGAAACTTCGACGTCGCGAAGCTGGCCTCCCAGCTAGGCGGCTTCACCATCCCCGACGATCCCGAGATCCAGCACGAATACGGTGAGCCTCTTCACATCACCCCCGCTGGCCCTTTCTGACCCGCCCCCAGGATCAAAGGACTTTGGCTACAGCAACCACGGCTCCCACCCGGGCGGCTACGACGGCCAGCCCCCCTCAGGCTACGCCGGCGGCCCCCAGAACGGCGCCGACGAGTACAAGCGCGAGCACCCCGACGCCTTCGGCACCGCCGACCCAGAGCGCTCCGCCGCCGCCTCTTACGGCGCAGGCGCGTTCTCTGCCGCCGCCGCCGGAACCTACGGCGCCCAGGCCCCGTATCCCACGGACTCGCCACGCCCGGAGCACCGCTACGGCGACCATCAGAGCCCCTACCCCTCAGAGTCCCCGCGCCCCGAGCACCGGCCTTACGGGGAGAGCGCCAGCCCGTACCGCCCGCCGCCGCCCGAGCACGGCTATGAACGCCCGCCCTCGCCGCGTCTGCCGGAGGGCTGGGCCAAGAGGTTCGATGAGCGGAGCGGGCGGTGGTACTACGTCAGCCCGAACAACTCGACGCAGTGGGAGCCGCCTGCGCCGCCCTCGCCCATCGTGTCGCCGCCGCCGCCGGAGCCGAGGTACGAGGATCGGTATGCGGGAGGAGGGCACTCGCCGCGTCCGGGGTACGGCGGGCACTCGCCCCAGCCGGGGTATGGCGGGCACTCGCCGGCGGAGTATGCCGCTGGTGCTGCCGCGGCGGGAGCGGTTGCGGGTGCTGCTGCGGGGTACTACGCGGGACATGGCTACGAGCAGAGCCAGCCCCATCAGCAGCCGCAGTATCATGACCCGAACCGGTCGTATGGTCAGCCGGGATACGGCCAGCCTCAGGGATCGCCTTATGGACAACCGCAGGGATCTCCGTACGGACAGCCTCACGCGTCTCCATATGGCCAGCCTTCAGGATCGCCGTACGGTGGCGGATCGCCATATGGACAGCCGCAAGGTTCGCCGTACGGTCAACCTCAGCAGCAGGCGTACGGACACCCGTACGGTCAGCAGTACGAACAGGGCAGCGAGGAGAAGAAGAAAAAGAAGAGCAGTAGCAGTAACATGCTTCTCGGTGTGGCCGGTGGTCTTGCTGTTGGCGCCATAGGAGGAGCCTTGATTGCGAATGCTCTCGGTATGTTGCTTGTCTCTTGTCAAGCCAGATTACTAATGTTTCTACAGACTCCGACTCCGATGAAGAGCGCCACCAGGAGCGATACGAACGAGGCAGCGACTCCGGATCCGAGCACCGCTACCGCGAGTACGAGCGCGACGAGAGCGACCGGGAGTCGTTGCGGGAGGCCAGGAGGGAGTACGAGGAGGAGCTGGCTAGTGCGCGGGGGTCGAGCTGCAGCAGCAGTGATCGCGAGTCGTTGCGTGAGGCGAGGGAGGAGTATGAGGACGAGTTGCATGATTACTATGATGACTGAGACAGTTGCTAGATGATTATTAAGTCGATAGTCGATTCTTAATGCATAGAGATACCACTGCCAGCAAAGTTCAAAACAAGTGATTCCCGATGCCAGCATCATTTTGAGTTGATTTATCAAGAACCCCTTATCTTGCCAGATAACGATGGTTCGCCTCACTGCAGACATCCTGGGCGTCTTCCTCCGTCTCTGTGAAAGTGCATGCCCCCCACCAGCCAAGCAGATCTGTTGGACATGATACACATAGAACGAAGATGAGGAGAATGGGCGTGGTTCACAACAAAATTAAGCGTTCCATTATTCCGTTTTCTGATGCATAGCTGCGGCGGTCCCTTTCCACGGCTCTGTCTGGTCTTGATACTTGCTTTTCTGCTTGTTTGGATTTCTCGTTGGATTCTTTGCCCGCCGCTCAGCGTTGCCGTCTAGTTCTTATACCTTTCATATACCCAATGGATGAATGAAGTGCACAACCACACATTCACCTGGCGCTGCGTTTTCGTGATGTAGTGTTTCAGACGAGGTGACCTGCGGTAGTTGAGATCCAGGCTCGATAGGCAAGAGCGACACACCGGATTTGTTGTTGTTTGGTTTCTTTCGCTGCGTCGTTTAGGAGTGCTTTATAGTAGAGGGGCTTTCCCCGTTGGTGGTGTGTTTGCAGTCATGTTTCAAACTTTCGATGCTTCCAACCATAAAAGAGGGGACACCATTGAACTCGGTTTTTTTTTCGAGCAATCCACCATTCGTGGCCTTGTGTGCAACGAGCTTGTTGAGCTTGAGACATCGTCGTTGCGACGGTTTCGAAAGTATCGGTCATCGTTGCCCCTGAAAGTGCAGGATTCTCGTTGTGTAATATCATGGTTACATATGCCTCACCAGTCGCGGAATACTTCGCGAGAACTGATTGATGATGACGATGGACGACAAATACGCAATATTGGCTATTTGCGAGAATGTGACAACACTGAAGGCAACAGCTTTGGAGGCACATGAGCATCACCAGCACCGACATTGTGTTTGATTGATGATGCGACCTTCGCATTCGGTTGTGTCAATGTTCAATCGGCAGAATGAGTATCGTATATGCTATCATAGTTACCACAATTCCATTGTTATTTGCAGAAGGTGCGGTTGGGAAACATCAACTTTCAAGAAATGGCGTTTTGGTTCATTACATTACTACCTTATCTGCTAACTCTCATCCCATCTCAGAGCTTCCAAACCTGTAGGTTGCGGTACCGAGCCACCAGGGGCTGCATCTGCCTAAACCCGATCCTGCCATCGCGAATCACCGGCCCGGTCGACTTGTCATCATTAAACTCAAAGATGGGAAGGTCGTTAATCCTGAACTTGACCTCCCTCTTGTCCTTAATAACCTCAATCTTGTAGAATGCCCCCGCGGCATCAGGGACAGGCGGCAACGGATCAGCCCCCTGCGCAACCAAATGAAAACCAGGCGACTTCCTCAGATTCGCGAGGTGGAACGCCCGCTCCTCAGGCCACCGCCTCCGAAAGTACGACGCGTGCAGCGTCCGGATGTCGCTGGAGTGGTACTGCGGGTAGCTCCCGTTGCGGGGCTTGAGGCTGGGGTCGAAGATGCTGAGCTTGCCGTCCTCGGCGGCGGAGGCGGCGCCGAAGAAGAACATGGCGAGCCCGGGCTCGGCGCGCGGGGAGAACTCCCAGGTGATGCGGATGCCGTCGGGGAAGACCTCGGGCACCCAGTAGACGAAGTAGTCGTCCGGGCCGCCGGCGCCGGCGAGCTCGATGGTGCCGTTGACGGCGGTCACGTTGAGAGGCCCCTCGGGGATCCAGGTGGCGACGTCGGCGGTGGAGTTGAGCGGGTTGGAGTAGAGGAGCTGTTCGGCGGCCATGGCGGGCAGGGCGAGGGAGAGGAGGGGGATGAGAGGGCGCATCTTGGGAGGGAGGAGGATGTCGGGGAGGGAGGTGGTTTTGATGGAGGGGTGGAGGGCCCGGTGGAGGTTCGGCGCGGGTGCGGAGCGGGGTGGGGAGGGTGTAGTCGGATCGTCCCCGGTGCGCGGGTTGCGTTTGGAGATTGAGGATGAAGACGATGGAGAAGGGTTACATTCCCAGATTGGGTGGATGACGGTGCCTTTTCAATGTTTTTCTGTTCAGTTAATGTTTCCTCATTTTAAAGCTCCCCCTCTTCTCTCATCTTGGCGCGCGGTCGAAAGAAGCGCATTGGAAAACTTTCGTCCTGCTCCAACGGTGTGATGCTGCACCGAGATGGACCGAGTCCGGGGTCCCCCGGCGGTGGAGACGGGGGAGGTTGACGGATGCATGAGCTAAACTCAGAGGGGCAGCTACTGCAACGTCTGCGATGTTGTGATTGTGATTGCGAAAGGTGTGATTAATCAAAGAAGATGTGATTATTTCTCAATAACACTGAGTACTGCTGGGGTTTCTTTTCAACATTGCGTATCTTGATTGCTCGTCCGTCAAGCACGCGATTCGAAGCGTCGGATGAGATATGAGCGATGAGTTCGTCGGATTCCTGCGCATCATGACCCCCGGCCGCAGTCAATCGAGGTCCGGATGGCTGGTTCATGTTCCACCAATTGAAGGGTGGAGATCGGCGTTGCATCCGGCAATGAGCCTAAATCTGCTTGGAGATGAATGGTGGTTTGTTGTGACCCTGTAAAGCTTGCCAAGATGTGAGGATCCTTGGATTTGTTCTCATCAATGGGACGAACGCGACGCCGAAGCATCCGGTAAACTTCAGATCTTAAAGAGACCGGGGCTGTCCGTTCGGCCGGAGTAATGATTTCCACTTTCATCCCGCCGGAACGGAGGTAGCACGGAGCGACGATCCTCGTCGATTAATTGAGAAACGAGATTCCATGAGAAGCGGTATTTGTATTTGGCGAAGCGGTGGTCGATAATGCGATCCAATCCGCCATGTTGCTATGATGCATAATATATACAAGAAACATTACCTATTAATCCCACATCACCACGTGTTATACGAGTCGATGATGTTATCAACATCACTCTCGTCGTCGTCCTTGTTCACCGTGACCCCGACTCGGGAACCAGAGAACCTCTCGGCTGGCCAACCTTGCATCGTCCACTTCGCCTCGACCACATCCCCTCCCATGATGAGAGTATGCTCCAAAAGACAGCTATCGTTCTTCATCATGGCACCGCTCAACAACCTGCTCCCCGTCCTCAGCACACACCTGTCCCCAATCTCGAGGCGGTTCAAGTCAAACTTGCCGCGGGTATTGATATGTGCCACAACACTCGCATCATCGACCACAACCCTGTCTCCAAGCGTAATCAAATCCGGCTCGGTGAACATCAGACTCGGCTCCCCGTTGGCAAACAGCGCGCAGTCCTTGCCGATCTTGGCGCCCAACGCGCGGAAGTACAGCACCATCCATTGCGTGCCCGTCAGCATGCCCAGCACCCCGTGCCCGCGGTAGCAGTGCCGTCGCAGCCGCTCGATCGCGAGGAAGAGCTGCCATCGCTGGCAGTACGGCGACTTGTCCCAGTCGTAATTGCCCGGCTGCCGGCGCCCGAGGAGCAGCCACTTGGCGGCGACGACGAGCGCGAGCGCGACGACGGCGTGGAGGGTCATGAGGACGGAGATACCCGCGAAGGAGAGCGCGTAGAGCAGGATGACGGCGTACCAGTCGTTCTTGCTCTCGGCGTGGAAGATGTCGTAGACGCTGTTGATGAGCTGGATCGAGGAGATGGTGGGTACGTTCCAGTAGAAGGCGGTGAAGACGGTGATGAAGGTGGAGTAGAGGAAGATGGTGTACGGCCCGAGGACGCGGTAGGATGCTTGATTGAGGTAGAAGGCCCTTCCGAACGGGGACGCGTCGTTTGCGTCTGGCTGGGCGGCCGGCGTTGTTGGTTTCGGCGCGGGGGTTGGGAGGGGTTTGCGCGGCACGATGAACCTGTCGGCGGCCATGGCCTTCTCGTTGGGGAAGTACCGGCTCGCTCGCTTCTCCTGCTTGAAGCTCTCGCGGCCGGTGGTCAGGCAGACGGCGTCTCCGCCCTTGGAGCCGACGAAGGTGCCGCCTTTGGCGTACAGCTTGTTCCGTCTCGTCAACGCGCCGGAGCCCATGGTGGTCCGCTCGCCGACTTCCACCCCCGGCAGCAGACAGACGCGGTCGGCGATCATGGCGCGGTCCTGGATGATGATCTTCTCTGAGCCGATGCTGTCTGAGGTGATTAAGTGAGAACGCGATCCGAAGACGACGTCGTTGCCGATGTCGAGGAGGTGGTAGTCGGTGATCACGGGGCCGGTGCCGGGCCAGTACACCCGTTTGCCGATTTTCCCGCCCATCATGCGGACGGCGACTGAGGTGGCCTCGTAGTGCGAGCCAAAGAGCCCGGTGACGTCGTGGAGACGGGCACCTGGGAGAAGCTTCCGGATGAGATCCGTTCGCCAGGTCTCGATATTGCCTCGGGTTTTGTTGGGGCCGCCCCTGAGCGGGCCGAACATGGCGTCCAAGACGAGTTTCACCAGGACGGCGAAGCCAAATACGAAGAAGGGCGTAAAGATGGATCGCAGGATCAAAGCGAGGTAGTGGTATCCCACGCGGTGGCTGTGGGTAAACCACTCGAGGATGTCCCTCATCGGCGAGTGACTGCTGAGAGGCTGGTTGAGGACCATGCCGACGAGGCCGCTGAGCCATGGGGTCAGCGACAGGAGCCAACCGATGGCTATCAAAGGCATGGTCCCGAGAACTGTGAGCAGCCAGTGTGGCTTCGGGGCCTTTGTCGGAAATGTGTCCCTGTTCGATTCATCCGCATCATCCAGCTCCCAGCTGGACGAGTTGGGTCCTATGCAGGTGTTGGGCGGAATGACGGCCCCCGGTGCAACGATTGAAGAGAAGCCCACGGAGGCCTTCTCACCGATGATGATGCGTCCGAGGTACATCGAAGTATTGGCCTCCGCCGCGAACGGGCGGCAGATACACTTGGCGAGGACGACGCCGTCGCGGATGTCCAGGAGGTCCCATTCCCCAAACGAGACGCCGGAAAGCTTGACGTCTTTCCCAATCTTTGCTCCGAGCATGCGCAGGTACAGGCGCATCGTGTAGTCCGAAAAGCCAAATATGCCCTCGCCGCAGAGGCTGACGATCTTCTGTACCATCCACCAGCGGGTGTGGTAGAGACCCCACATGGGATAGACGCCTTCGCGGTACCGTCCGATGATTGCCCATTTGGCGATTATGCCCGCGAACGGCATGGTGATTCTCATAATGATCTGCGCGAAGACGATGGAGGCCGTGAGGTTGAAGAGGCGGCCCGGGACGGATTCGTTGGTGGGCCAGAACTGAGTCTGCGCGAGGGCGACGAGGAAGACGGTCCACTGGAGAGCTCTGCGCATGGGGTAGAACACGACGAGTGGAAGGAGCTGGATGGCCATCAGCCATGGGCTTGTCGAGCTTTTCGGCTCGGTCGTGACGAGGTGGTCGTCGTTCGCTTTGGCGTCTTCGTCGTGAAAGGTCGAGGCGGAGATCTTATCGATGTGCGCTGAGATCTCGGTGACCGTCCCGTTGTTGAAGATGAGACTGATTGGAATGCTGGTGTTCAGCTCTGACCGGAGTGCGGACATGAGTTTTCCGGCACTGAGGGAGTCTCCTCCCAAGCTGAAGAAGTCGGTGTCCGTCGGAATGTCGGAGGGACTGCATGAGAGCACCTCTGCGAAGATCTTGGTCACCTTGCCCTCGGTCGTGCTTGATAGACCCTGGAGCTGGTCGGCGAGAAGCTGGTTCAGGTCTTCTTGAAGTCTCGTCTCGTCGATGACTCCCTTCTCAGACTGAGGGAGCGGCAGTCTCATGGCGTGGAACTTGCTGGGAATCATGTAGTTGTGGACTTGAGTCGCCATCTCCTGCCGGACATGGTCCAAGAACTCCACACTTAGGGGCTCTAAACCAGGCGTCTTGGGTGCGAGAAAAGCCTCGGCCATGCCGAGTCTCGAGTCGAAGCGGAGATAGCCCTCAAAGCTCGCCGGCGTGATGGAGCACAGGCAAGCGGCTAGCTCGTCAGGATCTATGATGCACAGGCGAGAGGATATCGGCACGTCAAGGGAGGTATCTGGCGGAGGGCAGTCGGCTTCCCAATGTCTCTCGATGTAAGGCGTTGTATCTGTCAGCTCTGGCAGTTCCAGCCTTTCAGCCAACTTGATTCGCAAGATCTTGTTGTTCTTCTTCGGAAGATCGTCCATGTACACAATGCAAACGGGCCACTTCGCCTGCTGCAGCGATTGCTTGAGTGCGTTCTGGATAGTCTTCAAGTCGACCCGGGGCCTATCCACGGCAGGGACGATAGCGACTCCTACAACCTCCTGGAGAACATCATGAGTTGCAGAGAAAGCGAGCACCTGTGAGATGCGTCCTGAAATCGGCGTTCCGAAAGCCATCGATGCGGCCATGATGGCATTCTCGACCTCAAAAGGCGAGATTAGCTCCCCGCCGCGGTTGATGACCTCCTTGCTCCTGCCCGTGATGTACAGATACCCGTCATCATCCATGTATCCCAGGTCGCCAGTGTCGAACCAACCATCTTCGTTGAAGGGCGAATTATCGAAAGATCCGTCCGGTTTGAGGTATCCCGAAAACACCGGCTCTCCTCGCACGCAAATCCTTCCCACTTCGCCGGGTGCTACACGTTCGTCGGAGTAGTCGAGGATGGCCAGGTCCGGCCCCGTGCTGATTCCTGATGTGCCTGGGCGGTCTAACTTGTAGTCTAGTGGAGGCGTCGAGATCGGCATGCACCTAGTGTTGCGTCAGTTGCGATAGCTTGGCGCGAGAACGAGCTAGACTTACTCAGTCATTCCGTAGCTCGGCAACACGACGCAGTTGAACGTGTCCTTCAGCTGGCAGGCGAGCGATGGGAGCAAACCACCCGCCGCGTTGCATGCAAGTCGGATTTTGCTATTCTGCAAGGCCGTAGGTCGTGACTCTGCCCCCGCCAGAATGACCGAATGCATGGACGGCGACGCGTAGTACCACGTCGGCTGGATCTCCTCGTTCATGTCCCAGAAGAGACTTGGATCAAAGGCGGGGCAGCATATCGTCGAGCCTCCGGAGAAAATGGGCGCAAAGATGTTTCTCACCAAGCCGCCGCTGTAGTGCCCGATTAGCTGGAGCCAAAAAGTCTGTGACTGATTTTCAGTCTCACTTACACGTGGAACAGCGGCATCATGTTGAGACAGATGTCCGCGGACGTCAGACCCCACGAGTCCACCACGAAAGAAATGCCTGCAATCATGGAGTGTGTGGTCAAAGGGACGACCTTCTTCGTCCCCGATGTTCCGCTGGTGAAGAGAACCAACGCGACCTCGTCGGCCTTGTTGGGTCTGGGGGTGTCTGAGATCGGCAGAGGGGAACCCGTCATGGTCTGGAGAGTGATGTCGTTGCCCTGCTTCCACTCGGCAAAAACGACCTGGATACCGGACTTGGAGACCCAAGCACTGTTAAGATCCAGCTTCTTGTAGTCCTCTGGCGTAGTGATGATGCACCGCGCACCGGCCTGAAGAACATCGGCCTGGAACTGCTCCGGGCCTACCGCGGGATTGATGGGCGCAGCGGTGTAGTACGTTGCAACGGCCATGGCCGCCGCAGCCAAGAGCGGCCCGTTCGGAAGCGCGATGGCGACAATTGGATTCCGTGTGCCATGTTCGAGGGGTAATCGGAAGCATTCGACAAAGTTCCTGAGACCGCGGTGGGTGATGTAGTTGGCGGGGCTCGTCGACCGCAGCGCTGGTCTGTCGTCCCGTCCGATGAACTGCCCGAAGGAGTGATATGACTCCTTCACCAATCTCCTCGTCTTTTCAATGAGCCATTTTGAGTTCTCGTCGGGGGTGGTTTTGGTTCCTTCGGGAAGGCATCTGGTGAGTCTGGTGTGGCAGTCGATGAGAGGCAGTGGGGGCCAGGAGCCGGGTATCTCGGTCAAGAGTGTGTACAAGAGGTAGAGGGGCCTCAGCGAGGGCTCTTTGGGTTCGTAGAGAGATCGGAGGATTTCATCGCGATCGAAATACGAAGATTGTAAGGAAAGAAATCGTTCGTCGGTCTTGATAAGGTCGGGGGTCAACTGGTAAAGAGCGTCGACTAGACCCCTCAGATCATCGTGGTTCGTGAGCGTCATCATGAAAGATCGTCGCGTTGAAACCAGCTATTTTGGGAAAGGGCCCTCCAAAGTTGGGAGAAGGCGGTTGACGGAAACGAGTGGAAGCCTCGAAGAACCTAATCTGAGGCGGCTTGATGAAAACTGGTGGTCTCGATAGAACCACTTCACTGCAACCAAATGCGATGCGCAGGAAACGAATGTGGACGCAAACAACAACCTGGTAAGGACCGTGGTGATGTGCTCGAAGAGCGCACCGTTGAAGAAAAGCCCCCGAGACGAATGTGCAAGAGGAAGAAGGACAGAAATCATCAACTTTGGCGAGACGCACGACGGACTCATTGCAGGACTTACACACAAGACGAACCGCATGGGCGCCATGCATTTGCCGTCCAGACGCCGAGCCTGGAACAGCCCATAGTGCAGCCATTGGAACCCCATAGAGGCAAGGAGGGAAAGTCTAGCGAGTGTCTCTTCTTCCCTAATCGCGAAATCTCTCCCGGAGCTTGCAGCTTCGAAAAGCAAGCTTAACATGAATAAAGCCGCGCCATGTTTGCTGCCGTTCCTGACCCTTGGGATAGACTATCGTCGACGGGAGGAAGCTTGGCTGCATCGGGTGGCTCTAGCGTCCAGGTCTTGCGTGTTAAGGGATGGGGCTGCAGACGGGAGATGAGTGGTCTTGCTGTTGGTTGCCATGTGGCTTGGTAGCTGAAAGCGTCTGCAAAGACGAATCAGAGCGTTAGATCGGTACTATCCGACGTGCTAAGAGACAAGATGGTTAGTTGTGTTGCCAAGGTAGCGTGGTTCTGGTCTCCCTGCCCCTTATCTCCCCACGCCAAAGGTTTGGCATTTCTTCTCGAACGTGTGTGTATGCCATGCGATGAGGGCAAGGGATGGCGTATCGAAACCAACAGAGCCGATCAATCAGTTGCGTATACTTTTCTGAGCTCTGGTCATGATGCATCGTTCGAGTACGACATGCTTCGGACTTCAACTTGCCCTTCGACGCCAGCGGAACGCCGTTCCCGAGAAAAGCAATTCTTTAGGCCCACCATCGCATGATCTGTGTCAAATGCGTGTGTATTCGTCAACGATCCTTTACGTCTGGTGTTTAATTTCACGATCATGTCTGATTGCGATGTTCTATGCTCAGTGTCTCAATGACACTTGACAAACACACTTGACCATCAACATTCCCACTTCATGAGGATTTATAGATAATGTAAGCGGCTGTAGCAGCAACAACCTCTATTAGATGCAAGTTGGTTCCCACTGATCCGGCCCTCTCGGATGGTTTTGGCGTGCCGAATTTATTTTCAGGGTTCATTCCGCACAATCATCCTACGACCACATCCTCATCCTGCGATACCCATAGACGTGGTCCCGGGAATGTGGAATGTGGTATCCCACCGGCAGCGCTACCGCGTTCTCATATGCAACTGAAGACGTCCCCTGTAAAGCTCTGATCAACAACAGACGAACAGGCCTTCTACGCCCCTGACATGAATCGTGTGCTGCGAGCCTACAGAGGAATCCGCTCCGGGACTGTAGCTAAACTCTATTCCAGTCTCAGACAAATTAGAAACCCATCCCACCGGTCACCGGCGGACTCGAACAGAGAGAGAATATGGGACTGTGCCCCCAAATGATTGGACAGTACACATTTCAACGGCCAGTTTGCGATACCGAACGGGCCGCTGCGATACCCTTTCAATACCGTCCATCATCTCGAATGAATCGTGATAGCAGCATCCCGGAAACTTCGTCGCAACTGTCAGCAGGGTGCAGATGGCCCGAACGAATGAGAAACCAGGAGAGATGAATCTACAATTTAGACTAAGCCGATGGGATATCGCGTCGATGCCTTTATAAAACCAAGAATGATCTGCAAGTTGTTGGTTCGGACGATTCTTGGTCCCTCGTGAACAATTGCTCAGCAGGTCTCTTCCGTCTTCATTCGTTCAGATCGTCCGATCTATTCGCTCTTTTGCTATTCAATTCAGTGTAACATATCACAGAGACTATTTTCAAAATGTCACCCTCTTTCGTTTCCACCTTGTCCCTCCTTCTCTCTGCGGCTGGTGCCGCTAACGCTGCCAAGCAGTGTCCCATCCAATTCGAGGGCCGAGTGCCGACCAACTTCACTCCTACCGACTTCGATACGTCAGCCAGTCCCTTCAACAACGGCTTTGTCTTCGGCAAGGGCCTCAAGGCTAGCGATGTCGTGACCATCCCGACTGGCCTCAACTCTCTCGTGGGTCGCTGCTTAAGCTTGACGATAGACGACCCCCGTTGCTAATGCCCTGTACAGTTCGATGCGAACTTTAGCAAGCCCTTCGAAGTCAGCATCGATGACCGCTCCATCTTTGCACCGACCGAGACCAATGTGCAAACAGGTTTCCGCCGTGCCGAGATGCTGCCCATGAGCAACAACGGCACAGACCCGTCCACCGCCGGAATAAAGACAGTTCATTGGAGTATGATGAAGGACCCGAAGAAGCCCCTCAACCTTACGCACGAGTACCAAATGGTCTTCCTTGAAAGCTCCATCTTCAGCTCGAACCAGTACGCGCTCAAGTACGGAGACCTCATCGGTATCCACCCCGCGGACCCTGATGTCTTGGTTCTCTTCGGCAACTCGAACACCAAGCCCTTCCAGCCCGAGCTCTTCAGGACCAAATTCACGGACGGGGTCTTCCACAACTTTGCGCTGACACTGGACTTCACCAAGAAGTAAGCAGAGAGAATCTCACTCTAGAAGCCACTGCTAACAATGTCTCGAAGCATGACCCAGATATACTACTCCCAGGGCAGCGCCCCCCTTGTTGCTCAGGGCAAGCCGGTTGAGAACGACATTTCTGGCCAGGGACAGTTCCACTTTGGCATCCTGAAGAAGTCGATCAACGGCACTGGCGACACTACCAAGACTGGTTTCCACGAGTCTGGCATCAATGAGGGTATCATCTTTGGAGGCATCTTCGAGGAGGACAGCGCTGACGGCTGCGTGTCTCTTTCTCCTTAATTTGACGACGCATTGCAGCAATGTTTTCAAGGACCTAGACTTTTCTTCAGCCGGACTTTGAGAGATAAAGACCCCCATAGAACAGAGCATGGCAAACAACAACCCCGGAAATAGAATATCGACGGTCAATGATTAAGGTATCTAAATGTGATGTACGCTAATATAGGAAAGTACGACTAGTTCGACACGACTCCTGTGTCCCTTTCCTCCACATAACACGTCTCAGATCTTCCACTTCAACTCTTCCAGCACCTCCTTCGCAGCTCTCTGACCCGCGAAAACCGCTCCCTCCATGTAGCCATAGTGCTTTGTCGATGTCTCCGTGCCGGCCCAGTGAATAGCACCAACAGGTTTCCGAACCCATTCGCCTAGCAACGTCCACATTCCCGGGGCAGGAGTCGCCATCGGACATCCTGTAGCCCACTCATCCTCCATCATTGTATGAAAAAAGAAGTCCTCAGGATCCAAGGCTTCCTGTCCAAACGCAGAAGCAAACCCAGCCAGGGCCACTTGTCGTCTTTGCTCTTTGCTGAAGCTGATAAACTCCCTCGCCTTGCTGCCGACGATAAATCCGGTGAGCTTGGGAGGGTATCCTGACTCCGGCGTCGCGTCGTATGTAACACTCAGAAACCCTGTCGGATTCGTGCTCTCTCCTGTCAACCCCTTGTCTCTCCAGAAAGCCGTTTTGTAAGTCGCAAAGACCTTCATGTAGGCCCCCATTGGCGTGTGCTGAAGCAATGTAATCTTTTCGACCGGCAGTCTCGGTTCAAAGTCAATCTTCAGGATGTGTGGGGGCGGAATCGCCGAGATGATCCTCCTGGTCTGATACTCCCCTTTCGATGTCAGCACTGTCGCACCGCTCTCCGTGTAAGAAACGGACCGAACCGGCTCCTGCAGTCGGACCAGATCATCACCAAGATACCCCCTTAGCTTCTCCGCAATCAGCTGACCACCGCCCTTAACGAAATGCTCCTGTGCTCCCCCTTCCACACCACACGCCGAGGTAAAGTTTACAAGCCCCTTGAAGAAGAACATGGCATGAAGCATGGAGATGCAGGACGTGTTTGCCGCAATGGTTGATTCAAAGGCCATGTTGCCCATGTCAATCGTCGCCTGCGTCCAAGCCTTCTTCTTCATCCACTCATGCACAGTCATCCGGTCCAGAGCCTCCGCATTCGGCGTCTTCCACGGCTCCTCCATGTTGACGGTGTCGCAGAGCTTTTCAAATTTCCGGACAAACATTCCAATATCGAGAACCTCCCACGGCCGCATGGGAGGAATCAAGCCGCTGTAGCTGCGTGCCTTCCCCCGGTACGCCAGCACGATCTTGCCCTCGGTTGGGTGTTTGAAAACGGGCACGTCGAATTCCTTGGCAAGTCCGTACATCAAGTCCTGCTTGTGCCCGAGAAACGTCGCCCCGACGTCCCAGTAGTCGCCATTCTCGAGGTGCACCGTCTTTGCGCGTCCGCCGACGCGGTCGCGCGCCTCGAAGACAAGGACCTTCTTCCCTGAGTCCTTCAGGAGCCGTGCGGCTGCGAGGCCAGAGTATCCCGCGCCAATGACGATGCAGTCATACGTCGTGGCACCGTCCGTCGATGGGCCGTCCATGGTGTTGAGATCGCGGTCTTATGTCTGGTCTTGTAAGAGAGTAGGGCGGAGTGCAGACGACGGGAAACGTCTGATAGAGTTCAGGTCGGGCGTTCCCGTCTTGAATAAAAGGAGTTCGCGGGATGCCCTTTCGCTTGGGCCTGTCAACGGGAACGAGTCTAGTGCTGACGGGAAATTTGGAGGGAAGTGAGCCACGTCTCGGTCGGGGCCAATCACCGACGCCTCGCAATCTTAGATGGGCCAAAGCGACAGTGTCTGGCTCGCGTTGAGACTAGCGTGTTGCTGTCGGCTTGGGCGGTCCGTGGTCTCAGTGACTGCGAGACGCCAAGGTGCGATGAGAAATAATCGTCTGGCTACGTGCGTCAAATGGGTGTTGGATGTCATTATGCTCTTGTACATGTGCAGTGCGATTGAAAAGGGAGAACGAATCCTACAATATCTTCCTGGTACACTGGACGTATTCTTTGATTATGTGTGAGGAAATGTATCAATGTTCATAGGATCTGTCGGATATCAGGGACGGTTGCACAAAAAAAAAAGGAATTACTGCCTGTGCGATCTATTCCCCCGAGAGATTGATTGAAACGACACAAACCTAATGGCAGTCCGAAACTATACAGCTGTCACCGCCATGGGCAACGTAATTGCGGCGAACCGGAGCTGTGTCCGTCCACAGCCTCCACTCCCGGCCCAAGATCGGCCGCAGGTGGGTCTCCGTATGTCGCTTGAGTCTCCGACAGAAGGCTTGTTGGCTGCCCGGGGAAGTATACCGTTCGTGCTTACCGTTCGTCAGGTCAGAGCGTGAGCCAATACTTTGATCGTCAGCAAGTGGCATCAACCTTGTTGGCACCGTAAACACCCTTAAGCCGTAAAACAACGGCGAAGGCACATCCGGCTCGGAAAAGCTAGCGGAATGTCTTATCGCACGGTCTGCCCTTCGTTGCCCGACGAAACTATGCAGTATTCGTGAAGACACAAGGCAGGTAGTCGTGAGAGCTCTGCTTAGTTAAATCAGAATCATCTGCGCCCTTTCTTAACGAGCTGGTCTCAGTCACGAACGAGGCCTGTCGGCTTGAATCATTCAGCGCTAGAGTTAACGGAGAACGATATGAGATGGTGTTAGATCTAGTTACATTTGAGAAATAATGGAGGCTTTATAAAGAACCAGGCCGGACACAAATATCACTCCCGAGTCAGAATTGCAGTGCTTTTGTTTTCTGGCTCGGCGAAGTTTGCTTTCTTTTGGGTAATCGTTTTCCGAGACCGGGCAGCTTGTTGACTCCGAAATCCCCTAATCCTTGTCATCACCCCATAGCGACACGCAACATGTCTCCCACTCTATGAACCGAACTCGTATTTAACGGCCGTGATATGAGATCACCGAAATGAGCAAGTCAGGGTGAAGCTGGCTCGGCAGTTTTGAGCAGTTTTGTGTGATTCAGGCGAGGCCCATGTAAAATATCCCCATGGGGTTGCAAATCCAATTGCTGAGCTGCGTGAATTTCCCAAGAGCGTTGTTCTCCCTAAGATCGAAGAGATCACTACGACCCTAGTTAAGAATTAGAAGAACGATTCGAGTCAGCTGTCTCTGCGTCTATGGTTGCGAGGCGTTTTTTTCTGACCTCCTTCGCGTCTCGTCTAGACCAGGCCAGGTTTCGTAGAAACGTGGAAAGTCGACCTTGCAACCCAATTAGAGCTTTGAACTGCCCGCGAGTCCGCAGACAGAACCTTTCAACTTAATGCACTTGCTAATATCGCCGGTCCGGTGACTTTTGTGAGAAGACTTCGGCAAATGGGTCTAGCTATAGAGGGATGCCACATTGCGGAATAATCATTGCGAAGTCTCATGTTAGTCCTGTTTTCCCACAACATATAAAAGCCGTCCCAAATCCAACTCGAAGCAATCATTTCTCCTCCACTGGCGCATCTTCGGACTCTGACAAGTTGAACTATCTCAAGTCTCGTCATCTTGGTACCATCAGCACAATGAGGCTCTCTATCATTGCCGTATCCTTTTCTGTATTTCTTGGAAATGCTTTTGCGCTACATGTAAGTCGAGTCAGCCCACTTTGAACTTTGCTCGTCCCGTCACGCTTTTTTTGCGGCTTGCTGTCGTTCAGTCAAGAAACATGGCAGGAAGAAAATCGGCATCCCCTCTTTCCCTTTCTTTTCTATGACGCTTTTCTAACGAAACCTTGTTATAGAGGTGTACTTGCACATTTCAAGGATCATCGTGCCTCGGCTTCTCGCAAGTTGAAGACAGTCAAAGCTGCAGCGACTTTTGCAAATCAAACTTTAAAGACGGCAAGACATGTTGAGTGGACGTCAGAAGCTTGATCCTACACACCACCGTAGTTCCAGTGTTCGTCTTTCGTCCTGTATAGAACGGCCCAAGGATGCGGTACAGAAGCACGTAAACTTAGGAGGCTTCGAGGTTACTATGCAAGATTCCAGACGAGAGACTCCAGACGGGGATGGAATGTTTGTTCAAAGCAAACCGCTGTCGATGATTCATGACGAGTTCTCACCTGGAATTGCGGAAGCATTTCATTGATGGCGTTGCGTATGTAGGCTTCTAAAGCTATATTTGACTAAAAAATGATCTGAGAATTGATAAGGCTAGACCAGGTACCATGGTATGCCGTGTATCCGGCTGCTTGCGGATATCTATCTAGTGTTGACTGTTTCACGAGACAAACAACGTCAAAGCTTCCACAAACTCAATCAAAGTGTTTGTGATTGGAATTAATGTACATGTACTCTTACCACCCTCTTCTTTTTGGCAAAATAATATATGTCGAATTCATCAATCATAGGAGTGCTAGGTATATGGACTCGATCTCCTTCTATATGGTCAAGTATTTGCCAGACGAGCATCGGTAAATAGCCACCTGAGTCCTCCCGGTGGTGTCGTGGCCTGATGATACAGAACTCCTGGGTGTCTGATACCATCATACAATTTTTTCAAGAAAGACTCCGAGACCTGATAGTTCTCATCGGTCAGAATTGCACTTTAATGGCTTTCAGTCTTACGATTATAGTTGTCACTGTAGATTCAGTGTCCACAAAAAATATTGTTGGCAAATAAACTCTTGTTCATAGACTTGATGGAAGTTTACTTTGCTTAGGATGGCAGCAGTCAGCAAAATTGAATCCCCGCCATGCATCAATTTGATCCCGCGAGCTGCTATATTTCACATGGCGTTAATCTTCAACTAGGTACGTCATCACGAAACCAAACTGTGATTTTGGCTAAGCTTTGGTGATTAATGCTATGAAACTGGAGGTATTTCGGAGCCCGTTGGCAGAATCTCCAAAATGATACTTGTTTGAGTCAAGACCTCGTGTTCAGTATAGATCTTCATAAGTATAACACAACAACTCCTCGCGAACATCCATGAGTTGCTTGACTGTGCGTGTGGTTATGTTGGAAGTGCCGACATAGACCGTATCGTCCAACGTGACGTTGCGGTCCACCTCATTTGTCCAGTCATTAGCGACAACAGGACCAGAGATATCGCTCAGTCGTGTGGATAGATCCCTTGTCTGCCATGACCACCAAAGTCGGTCCAGGTTGGTATGATGAAGATAGAACAGGGGATCTCCGGCTTGACTGCTTGTCAGCAACGCTTCGCAGATTGATCAGCAACAAGATATTGGACTTACGACTGGAGTAGGTGTCAGTCAATGTTCCGTACAAACCACCGACGCCCGGATGTCCTGCACCATGGACGCTGAGCTCGGCTTGACGGGTCAGCTGTCCGAAGTCAGGCAAGAGCATCAGCCGCGAAATCACGGTCGAATGCGCCGATTCATTGAAGAACTGCGGCATGAAGTCCCGCCTGACACACCACTCGTAGTATGTCGTGCTGGCTCCCGGGCCCATGTGAATCGTCATGTTGGCGAAAGGCCCATTTGGGATGCAGCCACCGCCTGTTCGGCCATCAAACGAAACAGGCACACCTTCTGCAGTGACGGGAATCCCTTCTTCGGGGTCTTCGAAGGTACCTGGGACCCACTCGCCATTTCCTCCAAAACCGGACTCTGGATCGAATACTTCCGAGGCCCCAAGATCTTCAGCGTCAAGAGACCAGTCCCAGTATGGCTGGGCACCTTCGAAACCACATTCTCGTATGGCTTGTTCGTAGTCAGAAAGAAAGAGTCGATGCCAAGCAAGAAATGTGCCCTGAGTTTGGTTAGCGCTCGCCATTACATGACTTGGGTACTTACGGTGAAGTGCTGCGTCACGGTTTGGAGTATGTGGTCTCCCACAAAGTCCTCAAATCGGTTGGTTGCGCCCGGGAGGGTGTCTTTGGAAGAAGTCGGTTCCTTGGCTTGCAAACACTTTACGGCTGAGATGTAGTTTGAACGTTCTTCAATCGATAATGAACGCCTATTGGTAGAGATCGTCAGTAAAGAAGCACTCATACCTAGGTTCTGGCCGATTTACCATTCTTTGCGCACGAGTGGTTCTGCACATTGGAGCGATTGGACCAAAGCACCGAAGAGTGCGTACGGCCAAAGACATGCCAGAAATCTCATGGTGTATGGTGTTTATTGCGAATTGAATTGATGAGCTGCCTGTTGCACTGTTGAGAGCTTTTCATGGAGCAGTGCGCAAACCAGAGCCTCTTATATTCTAAGATCTGAAGGAAGGAAATCCATCTAGACTGAGATGAGGCAGCGCTTGAGACCCCGATAGTCCCGCGAATTGTCCCATCGAGCTCAGCTAAGTCGCTTATTGACTGTCAAAGGGATCTTTTCTGCTTGACGGGGGAAAACACCGGCGTGTCTCGTTTTGCCGGGCCGTGTGTAGTCTCCGATGGCCGACGTTATGTCGCCCCGACGTTCAGGGTTGACGGAGCGTGTGATAAGTCATATGCAGTCCAATCCTCGGACTTCTGGGTCAAATAGGGCTAGACTTTGCGGACGACATTGAAAGAAGGCTCAAGCAGTCGTGATGTGTGGCTAACATCCCCATTTTTGCAATATGCAGCTACTTGGCGCTCAGGTGAGCCGCCCTCGTGTTGTGGGCCAATGGATCCTAGCTTCAGTAAGCGAATTGCCATGTGGTGGTGATGATGGCTTCCAGCTGTCTGACTCAAGATGGTTTTTTAAGGGAGGGCAGCAAGACGGCGCTCACTTATCTGTAGCGGAAAGAAATAGTTACACGACGAACACTTGGAACATCTAAATGAGTCTCCCGGGATGGCTATCGATTTGAGAGCTTCCAGCGGTGGAGAGGAATTATGAGAAATCAGACCGCCTAAGTCAACATATTATGAGAACATCGTGGTGGTTGCTAAATACTTAAGCCCGGAACTGACTTCTTGGTCAAGCCTCATCAAGACGGTCCACTGTGAACATAACTTGCATTGCAGAGAAAATTGGAGGTATTCACACAGCAGATTACAGGCACAGTAATCTAAGGTCCTCTAATCCCAAGCTGTCAGCGGACAACAAGATTCATTCTAGCAGAATTCCGAGCAGCAGCAGATTTTCTGCTTGCATTCCCTCATCTATCACAACCTCAGAGAATTTTGAGAGACAAGGAGCAGCACAGCTCTTCAACTCGCCAGGATGAGAGAGATTTTAAGAACGTTCTTGCGGCACATCAAATGGACCGATTCTGTACGACCCTAATTGTGTCGACAATGGGGGAACTCCATAAACGGCCGTCCGGACACCGAACGCCCCTCCCACATGCTGAGAAGACCCTGGTCTCGGGATAGTTATCCTCAGATGACAAATCGGCGTCGAAAAGTAATGCACCGAGTGTAACACTCAACAACCTGGCCCATCATTAGCAGCTCACAATTTGACCTTTTCAGCTTGGATGTTTTCTAGACAACCGAAAATTCTACCGACAAGCCTCTCATGAAGTCCGGAAATACTTTAAAGATGTGCTAAGAGCCAGTAATGGCATATGATACCGAGCCTCGGATATTGCGTGATGGCATAGTCGGTGTCTTGAGAGCTGTAGATGGCCTCGTGTGACGAGATTTGGCACCCCCACCCCCACCACCTCCCCGAGAAAAGCAATGGGAAAAGGGGGCAGCCAGAGAGAGCGGCTCGTTCGTCTCTCATCGCCTGGGATAGACGCTTACATGGTCATAGAGAGTGCTTTTACCGATTCGTTTCTCATTGAACACTGTCTCCTTGAGTAGACTGAGAATAGCCAGGGTGTCGAGGCCTTTACACAAATGGCGGCGGCAGCCGTGTCAGGATCCGTCCACAACGAAACTGCGTCCTAGATGCGTAATGCTGCTCCGTAACCAACCTCTGTATTCATCCCGGGCTACGTCAATGCGCTTTTCTCTCTACATGCCAGTTTGCAGAGACGTCGGTGTCCGTCACTGTTCGACGGCGTGATATCGTACACTTCGCAAATCTCGCGGCAGTCTACCGCAACCAAATTCATCGCAAGCACCAAGCACCTTACTCCTCGCCCTCACCATCATCCATCTCCTCATCGTCGTCATCGCCCTCATCATCATCATCGTCGTCGTCGTCATCGTCACTATCGGACCCAGACCCTTCGCTCTCCCCTTCGCTGCCCGGGTCGTAATCCTCTTCATCCTCGTCCTCGTCATCTTGAAGATTCTGTTCCGCCTCCAGGTGCGCCTTCGCCAGCTCAGACAGGCCCGTCCCAGCGTCCCCATTGGCTTCTGCTTCCTCGCCCTTCTTCGCCTTCAAGTTCTCCGTGAGCTCCATCTTGGCTTTCCTCTGCTCCGCCATACTGCGATCCTGCAGCCCGTGGCGCTTGACGTAGGACTCGTCGATGCCCGCGTAGTCCTCCTGGTCGAGCATCCCAAACTCAATCTCCTCCGTCGCGTCGCCCTCGCCAAACACCTCGACGACCATGTTGAACGTCCGCTGCAGCACGTTGGTGTAGCTCACCGCGACGATGCGGTCCGTGGGCAGGAAGACCAGTGGCTTCTTGAACCCGTACAGGATGCCGTTGGGCAGGAAGAAGAGGTATCCGTCCTTGGACCCGCGGAAGGCCTTGACGTGCACGGCCTTCTCGTTGGGGCGGTGCGGCTGGCGGACGAGGCTGTGGAACTTCGACGGGTCCGCGGCGACGATCTCGGCTTTGTTGCCTGCGGAGCTGAGATGTGTGGTCAGGGCCCAGTCGAAGAGGGTGCGGTAGGTGTCCGAGACGGCGGCGGCGGCGTTGGATTTCGGTCCTGCGATGGTGCCTTGCTTCGGGGGCGTCGAGGGGACGGTGAAGACGAGGGCCTCCTTCTCGGGCGCCGTTTTCGTTGGCAGGCAGGTCCCCCTCGGGAAGAGGACGTAGTTGTGTTGTACCTGGGTCTTTTCGGGGACGGGGAGGTAGAAGGCGTACTCTGTGCAGTTGATTAGCTTTGGCTTGCGGTGCTTATTCCTCCGGGTAGAGGAGGGACGCACCGATGTCCTCCCAGGCGTAGACGATGCCCTCCACGGGCGCAGTGGTGCCCGGAGCGCGCGCGTAGAGGTAGTTTGCGGTGAAGCAGAGCTCGTATTTCTTGCGCTGGGGTACTGAGACGGAAATCTCCTTGATTTCGAGGAGAACATCTTCGTCTGCGGCGTTGCCTGGACTGGATGCAGCCTTGGGCGCGCTTGCTGCAGCTTTGCCGTTCGCATTTGTGGTCTTGAAGCCATTTGCCGGGCCCTCGTCTACCCGCCTGCGCTTCGAGGCAGGCTCTGGTCCGTGAATTTGCTCGTGTACGAAGCTGGCGATGTTGTTGAAGAGGGCCACTCGGTCGGGGGTATCTGGTGACAGCGACGGTTAGTCCGAGTGCCTCAAAACCCAGAATACGGGCAATTGGGACTGCCAAACGTACCAGCTGCCTTTGCAATCCCCTTCAGAATATCTGGCCGGGAGTGGAAGACGGCTCCCAGCCGTTGGCTGTCAAGGCCGGACATGTTGTGGAAATTTCGAGATGTTTGCCGTCTAAGGTGCGTGTCGGGAATTGGTCTGACGATTTAGATGGAATTTCGGGTGAGTGGACGACAGTGGGAAATTCGGTGGTGTTTTTGCTGGGCGGATTTGATGGTGTTTTTTCGACGCGACGTCGATCTGAATTTTTGGGCTGTGACGTGTTGGAGCTGCTGCATGGGCGGCGCACTACCTTACACTGAGCTGTGCTGCGAATTGCCTGCCGCTGGCGGATTTAACTCGGTTAAAGTGCCTCTCCAGCTTGGCTCACCTGGCGCCCCCTTTTTCCTCTCCAAGCTGCTGGCTCAATTGGTACTGAATCGTTACGTCAAACATCCAATGGGACAATGGGCATTGTTCATCAACACTGGGAAAATGTTTTGGAACTTCTTCTATCGACACACGTACATCCTTCCCAACTTTTCATCTCAAGTTTGATAGAGTTTTTGATTCCCGTTTCTTTTTGTCGTAGCCAATTCCCACTCGTTCAACCCAGGACCTACCTAGTACTCGCTGCCATTGAACCTAGGACGCCCTAAATCATTTTCGATGGTGAGAAACAAACTGCTTTCTACTGCAGAGAGGCACGCAGGACAGCAATCTGCTCGAGGGCGCTCGACCTGCTGGTTCCGCCCTTGGAAGCCCTTATCTCGACGCTCTTCTCGTAGTTGAATGTCTCTGCAATTTCCTCCTCGAAACAGGCGTCGACGCTCTTGAGCTGCTCGTAGGAGAGCTCGTTCATCGGGATGACCGTCTTCTCCGACAGGGAGACGCAGTGAGCCGAAATGTGGTGGGTCTCGCGGAAGAGGATGACCTTACGGACAAGGTAGTCAGCCAGATCAGTGGCGAGCTTGAAGAGGTCGAGGGCCGCCTTCATCTTCTCCGGCTGGGTATCGAGGGTAGCGAGGACGCCCTCGGCGATCTGGATGCTGTCACTGACGGTTTTGATGCGACCGAGCATGGTCTCTCAGGACTCCTGGAGGTCCTTCTTGTAGGTGCTGGGGAGACCGTTCTGGGTCATCATGAGGCCGGCCATCTGGCCATGTCTCTGGCCACTCTTACCGCGTTCCAAGCTGTCCGGGTTGTTCTTCTGGGGCATGAGGGCATTCCCCGTTGAATAGGCGTCGACGAGGCGAACGAAGCCAAACTCACCAGAGTAGTAAATAATCAGATCTTCAGACCAGCGACAGACGTGCTGCATCAAGATGGAGCCCCATGTAAGGGACTCAGTGACGAAGTCATGGCCGGCAACACCGGCCATAGAGTTCCACAGCAGACGCTCGAAGCCGAGCTCCTTCGAGATGGCCTCACGATCGATGTTGAAGGGGCTGCCCGCCAGTGCACCGCGACCAATGGATTCCTGTTCACACGCTTAATGATCTCACCAAGGCGCTCGAGGTCGTCAACAAAAGCCACGGCGCAGGAAAGCATCCAGTGGCTCCAGCGGACGGGCTGGGCGCGCTGCAGGTGGGCGCAACCGGGCATGATGGAGTCGACTTCCTTCTCTGCTCCGTCCGCGGTGACCCTCAAGAAGCTGATGAGGTGCCCCTCGAGCTTGCGGAGCTCGTCGCGGAGCCACACGCGCATGTCGCAGACGAATTGCTCGTTAAGGCTTCAGCCGGTTAGAAGCTTTCCGGCAATATCCTTGCTAATGATCTCGCCTGCGCTCGTTGGCAGTGTGATCGTCTTTCCAGCGTCAGTATCTTGATTGACTTTTTTGTAGCAGCGGCAGCATGCATACCCTCATCACCCTGGACAATCTTGAAATTGGCAGCCTTCCATTCCTTCCCGACTTCCAGCAGGCCCCTCTCGATCTCCTCGAACTTGAGTAAGAATGCCGTTGTTGAAATTTGCGCGGGCGAAGGCAATGCTGCCGTAGATGTCCTGCCGTGAAGGTGCTTGTCGAAGTGAATACTTTTGTTATACTGCTCCATGGAGGGGTCTGAGGCCGCCTGAGTGTCGTCAGTCTCATGTCGGTATCGAGCAGTTGTCAATTCGATGAGGGGTGAATGCCCTCACTCGCAGCCTGCGGAGGGGCAACGGCGATGACGAACTAGTAAAGCAGCCTTCCCTCAGCTTGTTCTCAGCCATTTTTTGAGCCTGAAGCCATCGTGACGGTTGTGTGGAGGGATGTTCGATCGTAGGGGATCCAATTGGTATTCGAGTCAAGAAAAGAAGAACAGAAACTTGAGGAAGAGAAATTCAAAGCCAGTGACTTAATTGACTTTTCGATCAAGTGCAGTCTTTCAATTGTCCAGAGAGGGAGGGGAGAGTGTTGCAAGGTTCTTGAGTCGTTTGTACCCGCAAATCCTTAATTATTAGAGACGCAGAAGCTCAGCCTTGTCTTATCTTTGACCTTATCGCGAGCTAAGGGGAGCTTTGACCATCCGAAGGGCTCAGTTTTCCCCTGAAAGCCCGACGTCACAGTGGAGGATGCGCCCGAAGCCCCTACAGCCGGTGCTGATTTGACAGCAGCAGCCACCCCGCGGTTGCCGTTTCCATTTCCAGCGCCAACACTGCCGGCTCCTTCCTCGCCCCCACCGGCACAAGAACCTCACCTCCTGCCATCGTCATCTCCGACATCACGCCTCGACCTTCACCTCTACCTTGTCGACGCGACCACTACGCGTCAGCCACTCTTCGGTTGACCACACTCAGACGCCTGCCTGGACACAGTTCGATATCTCTTGGCGCTCATCCACGCCTCCCACGACCGATTCCCCAGCCCGCCCGAAGCTGTCTGCCGTCATCATGTCGTTCGCTAACGTCTACACTCACCGAAAGGTAGCTGAGAACGCCGCCAAGGGATGCGACGTCTGCTATCGAGCTACGAGTAGTGTTCTTGTTGCCGACGAGAAGAAGGTGGGCGATACGCTTGCTGCGATGCCCAACGCTGACCACGTCTGACTCTGTCTCAGGACTTCTTCTACGTCTGCCCGAGCCATTTGAAGGACAAGAACTTCTGCTCCCCGATCATTGACAAAGAGGCGGTCGAAGCAAAGAAGAAGAAGGAGATGGAAGAAGAAATTGAGCGGGTCAAGAAAGAATACGAAGAGAAACAGAAGAAGAAGAAGGAGAAGGACGAGAAGGACAAGAACGCGGACAAGGAGAAAGACAAAGAGAAGGAGAAAGAGAAAGGAAAGGACGAAAAGAAGGCTGACGACGAGAAGAAGGATGACGACAGCAAGGCTGCTGAAAAGGTAAAAGCCCCAGCCTTGCCATGGATATCGGACTAGACTCCGGGGCATCGTACATGTTTCCCCGAGCTTCGGCTAACAGCTGTCTAGGACGGTGCCGGCACCGAAACTCCATCCACGGAAGAAGAGCCCCGCGTATTCGCGCTCCACAAGTAGATGATCTCTTGGTCCTGCATATGCCCATGCGACGCTAACCATCTGCCGTCAGAAACTTCTATGGAATGAGGCTCGAAAAAAAGCGCCAGATGGAGATTGCCAAGAGGAACCGGGAGCGTCTCCAACAGCCCAACTTCTTTCCCTCAGTTCCCAAAGGCGCCCCAGGTAATTAAAAGGCTCCATCACATTACATCAAGGCTGGCGGCTTGTACGCTCCACCATAAGCGTCTCGCGATGTCACATCAATCAACGTCAGCCTGCCTGGTCATCGACTTCAACCGCCGCATCCCAGTTCCCAGCAAGTTGTCACGGCTGCTGTGATCCACCCCCCTCATATCATATGCTCTTGATATCTGGATCACACCTGCGCCAAGCCATGTACAGGGAATTTGCATCCTAATCAGGCCGGCTGCATCGTGTGCCTCCAACTTGAACCGCGCCGGCTATCAGCCGTCTGCTCGAGCAACGCTTTGACCTCGGGTTCGACAACCGTGGGATCCGCTGTCCGAAGGAGCCCCTTTGGTTGGCTCACTTACGAGTGTCTACGGTGTGCTGGTTTTCTACTGGCATTGCTTCCATGCAGCGTAAGACGACCTGCAGTAGCCCTAATGGGCTGTTGGAGCGGCGCGGGAGCACGAGCTGCCGTTCAAGGTGCAGTTCCGCTATCATCCCTGCGAAGATCACTGGGGGGTGTAGCTATGGCATCCGGGCAACTTGGAAGTCTCTAGCGGGAAATTCTTCGACAGACCCAGGACTCGATCTCATGCAGATAATTGTGACATTCACAGAATTCGAAGTAATACCCCGGATACCTGCCGTCAAGAGCGGCTCGCACTAATGAGGGGTTTTCCAACCTCCGTTGCAGAGATTACCTTGTCCCGTTGCCGCCTTGCATTCAGTCTTGGAAGCATCTTTCAATAAGTCTCCCTGCATTACCTCATATCCTCTTCTCGGAGTGCTTCCCTGGCTTTTACGGACCGAACACGTCCAAGATCCAAGACTACACCACGGCCCGAGTTGCCTCTCAATATCAGCCTTCTGCTGTATGACTCCAACGGAGTGGCCTGTCCAGGCCTTGGTCTCGGTTATCGACACCTCCTAGCCGTTCCGTACGCCCTTGTTCGACTCATCTATCAAGCACGACATTGGACCACAATTGATCCACAACTGTTAGATTTGCAGGGAATTGGAGAAACCTGTCCCTCCACCTGTGCCTCCCAACGATCTCCGGCCGTCATGCTTCATGTCACCCAAGTCCCGCGTTGGGCCTAGTGCTGACAATGCTTACGCTGCCGGGCAACATCTGCATGTGCCCCTGTCCCACAAATCAGAAACATTTCAACTCGCGGAGTGCACTACATTGAGAGATTGCCAAGAGCGAACCACGGAAGAACATCATGAAGCGGGGTGCTCGCACTCTGAAAGTCCCCCAGCAACTTACATGAGGCCGTCACGTTTTGCGTGAGGTATGCAGCGGATGCCACCCTGTCTCCTGCCACCTCACGCGGACATGACCTGAGCGGCATCGTCGGCTTTTAGATCACCTGAAAAGGTCCTATCACCGGCCCGCGCCAAGGTCCCTTGGAGCCAGCCGGAAGGTTCACGTACGCAGCCAAGTTGAGCCGTTTCCAGCGAGACGATGATGTTGGCGCCACACAGAGTGAACATTGCCAGGTCGGTTTCAAGTGGCCCCTGGGACTTCGGTAAACGCACTCACACCACAGGGTTGCGACAGGGCCAACATGCTGCGACCGTCACCCAGAGAAGCTTAGGGCTGACACCAGCTGCTGGATCCGCGTGTTACCTTGCGTTAATCGGATGGCGATCAATCGACACGCCTCAAGAATCATGGCACCGAAACAATCCATTATTAGCAGCCGGTCTGGAACCTGTGGCTTGCGGCCGTATCGGGTCTTTCAGTGCAGAGACTCAGGTATGGCAACAACATTGTTCCACAGTTGCTAGAGTATCACTTTTGAGGCACAAAGGAGCTCTTGGTAGTACAAGACCAGGTTCAACTTGCGGTTTGACGCAACTCATCAGCCTTCCTAGGCGTGATTGAAGATGAACACTACGCTAGAAAGTCCACTGGATCTGCACCCAGCTTGATTACCAGCCGCGCCACCCGTCCAACCGGTTAAGTCAACAACGATAAGAAAGCGAATACGACTATCTCGTTGCATCTTCGACCCAGTCCCACGCCAGTAAGACTGGCAGGGCTCACTTGTCAGACAAGGTCTTTGGGCATCAGGTGACTCATGTTGGGGCAAGCCAAGGGTCTTTCTGACCCCACAGCAGATCGCATGCCGTTTTCGAGGACAACTCCGTCAAGAGTTTGACCGTCGCAGAGCCTCTATCGCGGCAAATACCGCATCTTACAAACCACTTGAGAATCTCTTCTCGACCAGGCACTCCGTTCGGACGAAACCCCACTAGAAACGAGGTTGTGCCTTAATTCTGAGCCCGGTTACAGTGCCTCGGGCGGCCGCCGCAGAGCTGCGGCGCATGCTTACGCCCCAGCTATCCTTGTAATGGAGAAAAAGAAACTTCCGTCGGCAAAGAAGAGTGATTTTTGGGGTTCTGCCTATTTCTAGGCTCTAGCCGCTAGCCGAGTTACTGTCTCTTTTCAGCAGCCCCTCCGAAACGGTGGCTGGCTGAGCCACGAGGCAACTAGGTGTGGTCAGGTTCAGCAGGCACTGCATATCAACGTCGTACCTGGAGGCATTTGGACAGCGGACACTACGTCGATTAGCCTCGCGCTAATTACCGTGCTTTAGGCCTTTGGTATCACTACCATTATCACGTCAGAATTACGCGGTGCCACATTCGGCACGAGGCTCTCATCAGCGCGCCCGACTTAAGGCTACCTGACAACAGTGTGAGAACAGCTGCCTATCTTCGACGTCAGCAATACCGCACTTCCTTGAAAGCGTTGACGGCCGGGACATGTGTCCCCAAAGAGACGTGATAATAATGGAGAACGTTGACGTTCCGACGTTCAAGGCCAATAAAACACTGACAGCCTTACGGTTTGATGGTGGTCCAGATATGGTTTCGATTCGAGGATGTTGTTTGCTGTGGCTTGTGTCACCATCTTGAGCACCGGACTGTTGGATGGATAAGCTTGGAAAGCTCAACAAGATGTCTTCTTTACACTCCAATGGCATACTTGCTCTCGCATACAGCACCGCCAAGTTTCCAACAGGAGTCTGCCACGGCGAAGCGAAGAGGTGATCGGGGCGCCACACGCATACATCTCACCATATGGCCCCCCCTCCGGTCTCCACTCTCTGCCCCAGACGACGATCATCGATCAAAGAGCAGAACTCGATTCCGCTCCTAGGGTCTTGTTCATGATGGGGGGGAGAACCGTGCCCGCCTACTCCCCTCCCCGTACCCAGAAGACCACTTGGAGGGGGGGCCAAAATGCCAAAGTATCTTCGAAAAGAGGTACTTGTCCAGCTCCTGATGAAAGTACCCAAAGCAAACGGGGGTAAATGAGGGGTGGTTGTCAGCATCTTAGCGGCATCTCTGCCTCACGCCACTGGGGTATTTTCAAGTTGGGCGAGTTCGCGCCGTGGGCGTGAGGGTATCGTCATGGCGGCATGGCATGGGTGGAGGGGGCGTGGCATGCGCGTGGCTTGACGTAGCTCAATCTCACCGATCTTCTTGGACTGCCGCTGCATATTGAAAATTCTTCTTCTTATCCCGCCCTCCATCCTTGCCTGCCGGCCCACGCTCGCACATCCCCCATGAACTTGAAGATGACTAGGGGCTGTTAGACTTCCAAGGCACATACGCAGAATCGTGGGCAAATCGACGCGATGGAGCCCTTTCAACTACCGTGTCGAACAAGGGAACTCCTCGCTTGGGCCTCTTCACGGCGCCCTTTCATCCGAACTGCCCTCGACGTCACGGCCAGGGCTGAGTAGTTTCCTGATCTGCCCTGCTTATGAAGGCGTCCGTTGATGGCACGGCGCTCGGTGGCACGGACCCGTCTTAATGCTGAGAAGCGTGATGACAGCCCCTGCGGCGCGGACGTTTTACAATGCCGTCTGTTGTTTTTTGTTTCTTTTTTTCTCCGAACAACGGACGATCTTGAGAAGAGACTGAGCTCAAAATCATGCAAACATGAAGATGGGAAGGATCTTTCTCCTCGGCATGGAGCAGACGTCATTGCGTCGTCAATGCTTCGTGATGCCGTGTATGAGTCAGGCCTTCCCGGTTTTCTGTTTCCTTGATGTGAGGTGCTGACGGAGCGGAGTGAAGTGCCGGGGGCGCACGCGCGCGGGGGTGGGAAGACGGAGATTGGATGCCTCGGACCTTGGCGGGGGGCCTTTGGGAAGCCGGGACGCAAGGCGGGTCCCCGGCTTGGGGACTAAGGGCTAGCTGGCTGAGGCGGACTCTTTTTATCAGATGCTTACTGAGCCGTCTGTGTTTGATTCCGTCTGTGGGGGTGTCGGGGGCTGGTGAGAATGTCGGTGTAAGCAGACCGGCTGTGATCATGTTTTTTGGCAAAGGATGAAACAAGGCAGTTTTTGGGGGCTACGCCTAAGGGGACTGGGATTTGCTGTCAGATTTGATGAGTGTCAGCACCACTTAAGCATTTGAGGTTTGATCCTTGGGGGAAGATTGAGGCGTCGGCGGATGTGATTGTTTGGCTTCAGATATGAGTTCGTTCCTTGGGCTGTTTCAGTCCATGAGGGGGGTTTACGCGTTCTGATGCTGCGCAGATCGCTTGTTTTCGACTTCTGAAACTATCAGGATCTTGGGAAGGAGGGCCTGTCAACCTTGCGTTTTGCAGCATGCGTACCAAGATTTGACGGGAGTTGTGGTAATCTTACGTGAGAAGTTTGTTTTGGTGTTTTCCGGCGCGCGGGCTGGGCGGCGGCGGCGGAGCATATGAGTTATTTGCGGACGGGGCGATGGGATCAGCAGGCTTTTTTTTCACTTACTCGATTTGAACATTTTTGGGACTTTACGTGCTGTGATTGTGATGAGGGATGGTGATGTGGCTTTGTGCTGATGACTTCGGGGGAGGATCTGATTTGCTGGTTGTTTGAGGATGTCGGCGATTACGTGGGGATGTGGTGATCCGGCGCCTAGTGCGGTTGTGATTATGCCGGCAGTCGGTTCCCGGGTGACGAGGATGTTTTCGATGTTATGGTGTTTTATGAGAGACTTCTAGCAGTTAGATCTTTCAGGGCCTGGTTTGGCGGTCTGATCTGGTGGTACACCTTCAGCGTTTGAGGAGGAACTTTGAGATTTTGAGGTTCAGGGATGTCCACTAATCCTCTTTATCTGAAAGTTCCCTTTGCTTACCATGTGTTATATCCGAGACGCCAGGGGTTCTTTTGAGTTGAGTCTTGAGGTAATTGTATTGATATTCATTTAATTTGAGGGCAGATACGATGATTACAATCCTTGGAGTAAGCGTGTTATGCTGGAAGGGACATACCTTAGGAGGAATCGCGCCATGAGTTTAAAGTCTCGTTCAACTTCAGAGCTTTGAGTTGTACTACTTGAGTCTCAACTCATTCTAATTCTAACACCAGTGTTCAAACCTAGTCCCTCTAATCTCTTGGCCACGCACGTCTAACAACTTCGGCTCAACTCTGAGTACCTAGACATACTGAACGCGATCCCATGCCAATTCTCTACATGCCCCGATTTATGTATACAACACCTATAACGCCTTGAAAAATGTCTATATGACTTCACGCCAATCACTCCGACCGCAAGCTCTTGCTACCTCCATGGCCAGGTTAAGTTGGTCTCGTTGTCCTTCGTTCAACCTGATCCGATAACGATTCAAGTCTTGCTCCCGAATCGTCGCCCCGTGGGTGCACAGCAGAACGGCAACCTTCAACTTGTCCGTCGTAACAGTAGCCGTTTCCAAGCATAGATCCAATGCCGAGGATCCCCGCATGTTCCTGGCATTCACATAGGCTCCCATGCTGATGAGCTTCTCGAGGACTTTCTCATCCTTTGGTATAGATGACCGGAACCGCGATAGAAGGTGATGATGCAGCGCTGTGTTGCCAGTCGCATCCGCCACATTGGGATCAACCTTGTGCTCTGCGGCGAGATACTCCATCACTTCAACGTTCTCGGATGCAGAAGCTTGGTGAAGCGCATGAAGGCCCGTCCCTTGATGCGTGATAAGCGACGAGCCGGCCTCGATCAGCGCCCTCGCCATGAACGTCGTCTTTCCCTTGGCTCTCATCCCGCTCGTTCCAAGAAGAAAGTACAAGGGGTTCGCTCCGCCGGTGCTCAACTCCGGCCGGATGTCGAAGTTCGTCTGGAGCGACTCGCACGGGAAACTCGCGTTGTACTCGTCGCAGAAGTCCTCCACATACCTCAACGACCCGTAGTTTCCCGCATCGAGCACAGGCTGCACCGTCGCCCTCTTGTTCGCATCCGCCCCGCGGGCCAATAGCTGTGCCACAATCTCCTCCCTGCCGCACATCGCAGCCCAATGCAGCGCGCCCATGTCAAGCCTCCGCGGCTCCCGCCACCACACCTGGTACTCGCACTTCTCGCAGTACCGGAAGCACTCGTTCGTCCACTGCAGGGGCATGGTGTGGTCGTCCTCGTCGACGTCCGCCCCGTTCTCCAGGGCCAGGCTCACGGCGCGCGCGTTGCCCTTCTTGGTCGCGATTAGCAGCGCGGAGGCGTGGTTGTGCCGCGCATCTTTCCGGTACAGCACGGGCGTGACGAGGTCGTAGAGCGCGCGGCACGTTGCGGCGAGGTTGGCGACGTCACGCCAGACTTCGAAGCGCGGGAGCATGCAGAAGGGGCAGAAGGTCTCGGTCTCGTAAGGCAGACAGGAGGACTCCCAGTACTTCTCGTAGCCGAGGGAGACTTCCCTGGCGTGCAGGTCGAAGAGGGCGTCGACGATGCAGAGGATGATCTCCGAGGGCAGGCGGCGGGTGAGGCCGGGTGCGCCGGGTTTCGCGGGCGCGTGGTGGTACGGGAGACGGCGTTTGGCGGCGCCGTAGAGGGGGACGTGGCTCCAGATGCAGGGGCAGCCAAAGAGCGCCGGAACCTTTTCTGAGGGTGTTGAAGACATGTCTGGTGAGAGGTTAGCTACGATGAGTTCGTGATGAGAGATGGGGGTTGAGACTTGCTTGCGTGTGCCATGTCGGAGAACTTCCGAGATATCGCCGGACGGAGGATGAGAGAGAGTCTCAATCAGCTATAACACAGCATCAAATATGATGGAGTTTGTGTTTAAGGCTGAAGTTGCAGTCTCTGAGGGGCCGAAGAGAGTGTGGGGAGAGGATAGATGAATGAGTGAACGAGCGATCGAACGGGGAAGTCCACCGTGGCCGGGACGAAATGCGATGATGCATTTCCGAGAGTCATTCGCGGGAAATTTTTTCGTCTCACCTTCTCCGACCCCTATTCATTTTCTTCGTTGGAATCAGGGGTACGCCTGCGTGTCATTCAAAGTGTCGAGCCGTAAGGAACCGTGTCATTCAGATGTTGGGGTTGAAGGGGCATTCCTTGTTCAAAGCTTGGTTAAATGCTGCTTACTCAGTATCTTCAACAACCGGATGAGGATTTCGGAGTGAACTCAAACTCCGAAACCATTCATCTGTAAACATCACGGCTGTGCCGGAACTAGGTGATTATTCTAACATCGCCTTAGAAGCGGCAATTCGTGATACGTCGCAGCACCATCCCAGCTAGTCATTTCCAGATTGCAGCAATGTTGACTAGATATTGGTTCATTCCACAAAGTATTCAGCAATCAGCCGTAACACATTCTATAGTAATTTGACCGTTGTGAGACAGTTGTGTTGATATGCAGTTTTGACGACGATCGGAACTGCTGAGCCGATCTAGCCAATAGAACTCAATTCTGAGCACACGCTAACGTCCCTCGTAGGTCTTCAACCGGGCCAACATCACGCCCTTGAATTGACTTTGGTATGAGTCACTTAAGCGAGCTCATTATTTAGAGCCGGCCCGAGACAATGCGCAATGCAACTTCTCTTTCTCAAGAAAAAAGGCATCAATTCACATTCATCACTTTCGCCTCCATCGGTAAGTAGAATTCGCTGCTCTTGACCTGACGTTGACTCTATCAAGTCCGACCAACGAAAATGGCCGACAATGAGGGAAACGCCGTACGGACGCAGCTGCGTAATCTCAAAGTCCTTCAAGGATGTCTCGAGAAGTGCGACTTCACCACCTTTCCCGCTTCGCCCCAAGAAGCCTTCACCCGCTGGCTTCAGGAGGCCGTAGAAGCTGGCGTCAAGGAGCCCCACGCAATGACCCTCTCCACGGTTGACGCGCAAGGATGTCCGGATGCTCGAGTCCTTATTCTCAAGAATGTCGACCATCGTGGCTGGCATTTTGCGATCAAGGCAGATAGCCCAAAGGGCCATCAACTGTCAAGCAACGGTCATGCTGCTCTGACTTTCTACTGGCCCGATCAAGGTCGCCAGATACGCGTTCGCGGGAGGGCCTACCCGCTTCCTGTGGATGAGAGCCGGCGTGACTTTGCTGATCGTCCTTCCTCTTCGAAGGTGTCTGCGCTAGCTTCCAAACAGAGCCAGGCGCTTCGGGATGAACATCACCTCCTTCAAGCTTTGGATGTGGCACACCGGACTGTGGAAGATGATCCTGATCTGGTTCTTGCGGGATGGACGGTATACACTGTTGACCCGACGACTGTTGAGTTCTGGCAGGGTGCTCAGAACCGCCTCCATCAAAGACTGTCTTACAGTATTGGGTTGGAGGAAGGCACATGGGAGAAGCAGCTTCTCTGGCCTTGACCTAATAGCGACCAGGCTTTCAAAGTTAGGTACTACAGTGAAAACTAGACCTTGGCCCTGGACTAGCACGTATGGTTCAGTCGTATACGGATTGCGATGCGTTGCACTGTCTTTGACACTTTCTGGCGAGAGTGACGGGTGGGAACTTAACAATTGAGTTGTGAACATCAAGTTGGCTGAAAGGGTAATGTTTGACTACAAACGGCCTGGGCTGTAATATTCTAGAAACAATCGAGTCTTAAAACGTCAGAAGTCTTCTAGAACTTGCAAATTAGAGAGGCGCACCCTTTTCTTCCGTGATTCTGTAATCATCCCTACCAGGACTGTCTTCTAAAGCCAAGGAATGAAAAAGTTCGGTAAGTGATTCAACCGCTGACAGCAATCTGGGCGATGTCGGCTGTTGGCTCCTCATGCTGTTCCTGGATCGAAGCTCTGATGCGATCGTCTGGGGAACCCAATCTGGTCGGCGCTCTATCCCTTGAATGAATCTTCTAAAAGATCGTCTACTGTGGAAAATCCAGACTTCCATTGTGGTATCGTCGCAGGCTCTCAGCCCACCAACGGTGTCAGTGCCACGTCCTGATATCAGTCTATTTCCCTGGGAAAATAGAGTGATATAAAATGACAGCACTTCCTTTAAGCCTTTCACTCGGCTGAACTCCCTTACAAACGATTCTTGGATGTAACTCGCCGGATATGCCACGTGTGACATAAGCTGCAGAGTCACACACGATTGATCTACTGCCAGGAGTTTCAATTTGTACGTCTTCGCCCAAGGCCCCGGATGAAGTCGATCCAGACGAAAATATACGCAACGAAGAGTAGCGTCTGGCTTTACTCCGTATTCTCTCAAAGTCGCATTCGTGTTAGTGAAGATCTTATTGCTGTGCATGAGCGCAAAGTCGGCAAGCCCCAGACTTGTTCTCTTGAGGATAGCGCTCCTGACCTCGGCAACTGAGTCGTCCAGGTCGACGCCAATCGCTAGTGAATGCTTCTGCGATGGCAGCCCAGTAACGAAAATCGTCACCAAGCCTGTTCTGGAAGTGTTTTGATAAAAAGAACTAGCGCAGGACCAGAACTCAGCCTGAGTGGATTCCTGCCCTAGGTAGGAGCTGACTTGCATGCTGGGGTCACTTTCTCGAATATCATCTGTGAAGATGAACGGCACATCGAAAAACCGCTTTGTGGACCATTCCAGGTCAACGGGTATCATGCTGCGGTCCTTGTCGTAGTGGGGAAGGCCTTCTGGCAGGTTCTTCACCTTTTCGTTCTCGCGTTCCTGCATAATGATTTCCCATCTCTGCCTATGACTGTCCAAATATTCTTGGGTTATTCGAGTCTGATACCTGGTATCTATTAGTCTTATAATTCCAATACTCAGAGTCGGATTGAAATACGGACATCGAACCAATGGAAATAGCTATGTTAAGGTTGATCTTCTGAGATGCTAGAGCCTGTCGATGTCGGTCGAAGTCCATCCTCGACATGACTCTTGCTTCTGGATCCTTGGGACCAACCCTGTGACCCTCGAAATTTTTGACGCTGTCGGCAATCGTAACCAAGGTCGCTTGACAGGTCTCAAGGCAGCTTTTTATGCTCTGCACTTGAGCCGCCCAGAGAACACTATGGCTTGTATCGCTATCGTCGAGGGAGTCCTGGATAGTCCGTAGAATATGGTGAAGATTCGTCGGCTCGTGGGAAATCTCCTGCAGCTGCTCCGCGGCGTTCGGGTTTGATTCCAGGGCCTGGTTCAACTCGGTGCAGTGACCCACAGTCTGGGATATCATGTGTCGCGGTTCTCGCATTTCCCGCACGGCATCTTCGGGAAGTTCTGCATATTGTCAGTGACGTCTGTATATGTAGTGGGCACCGCCAATAGGAGAGGGACCCCACCGAAGTTGATCACATTTCCAACATGGGCCCTACTGTTACCCGATATCGTGATGGTCTCGATACGAGTTTGGCCTTGAGGGGGGATGATCCACGCTGAATTGAATGCCATAGAGTTGCGCCAGCTCAGCTGATACCATCTCTTTCTTAGCGATGTTCCAGTAGATGCTTTGAATTAATTCAAGATCAAGTATGTGTAGGATTTCTTGTGGAGGGGAGAGAAATGCAGTCGTGCGGTTTGTAGACTGAACCTTTTTGGCATGCACCGCCATAACTGCTTACGTAGTGACAGCGCTAAATAATCGCTTTTGAGACCGGCTTTACCAATACTAGCTGTAGCTCTAGCCGGAGGTGTTTTGGTTCGCTGCCTCCGAAGCCTATGCTGGTATCGCTTTAGCTCACGTTTCTTATAAAGTGAGTGAACATGGCTTTGGTAGAGCTCTATTGACTGACTTACTTAGTGCTGTCCCATCGATTCAACGGGGAACCTTGAACATTCACCTTCGCCAGGGTGACGATATTGATGCGTTGGCATACACGCCGGACCCAACCTGTGTAGTATTCATTCAAGTCCAGCTGTTCAGCGCTAAATGATGATTAAATCCTTCAGAGGTTGCAATGCACTCTTCTGGGACGTTTCATGTCAGCCAAGGGACGTTCTCTGCTAGCCAAAAGAGAACAAGCCTGGGGAGAGGCTGGCCGGCCTCGTCGATGATTGGACACAGGTTCCTGTGGCTTCCTGCCCTCTTTTCAGCTTTGGCTTAAGTGGTTATAGCAATTGGTTTGCTTAGAACCCCTTAGAACTAGTGGTTTCGACTTGTCTTATATAGCTAGACAGAAATCAGTACCTCACTAGTCTTGCATGTGCTTCTATCATATGCTACATTTACTCATGTTGGTAAATTGAGGTCATATAAATTGCGAGTCCATTCCACTTATGCTGCACTCATGTCCGAATGATATTGCAAATTATTAAACATCTTTGTACGCGTTCAACAGCTGTCAAGACTCAGTGCCATGGATCCCCTTTCCATCACTGCAAGCGTCATCGCAGTAGCGGGGGCGGCCTACGACAGCAGCACGACACTTTATAACCTAATCCAGACGTACCGTCATGCGGATAAGATCTTTGAGGAGCTCAGCACCGATATATCAGGATTGCAGGTTGTCCTTAGTTCCTTGCAAGGCATCGGCGGCGAGGATAAGGGTGAACGATTTTCACAGGCACAGTGCCATCTGCTGAAAGAGCTGGAACCAGCTATTTTGAACTGCTCATATGCCTTGCGGACCTTCAACGTCAAAGTCGGCAAGCTGTTCTCGAACTCCAACCCCGAACACGTCAGTAAACGAGACAAAGTCATGCTTCACTTTCAGTCGAACGACATCGCCGCTGTCAGAGTTCAACTCGAGAATTACAAATCAACTCTCACAATTGCCTTGCTGGTAACATCTATGTCAGTATCTTTCCAGATCATCAAGCGACTCACTTGACACTACCACTTTTGTCCAACTTTTTGCTAATTAGTTGCTTTGGTTAGTAAATCAACATCTGAGAGTGGTGCAGAAATTACCAGCAAGATCGAATCCGTCGCAAATCAGCTGACTGGTCAGATGGGAGGCCTCAAACTGGCTATACAGGCCGTCGAGGATGCCGGCAAGAGTAGCCAGCCCCTCATTTCAAGCATAGCACAGGCTACGGAGTCGATCTCAAGTTGCGGCAATGTGTGCAAAGCAGCAGCAGCCGTGGCTCCCGTCCAGAGGGGTGCTACGTATCGTTCCGTGCAAGGGTTTGATGATGCCCGCTTCATGATGGCCAGTACAAACACAGAGGCCATTGCTGAAGGGTCAACCAGAGTATTCGGAGAGGTTGTGGGCCGAGATCGTGCTCGGGTGTGGATTGGTGATACGGATGCGAAAACGGCCCTTGATTTCATGAAGTAACTGTTTGAGATGACAGCTTCAACAAGAAACCAAAGCTCTCCTCTCGTGCCACCTTACGTGACAATACAAGTTTGGTGTCCTTGAGGCTTAGTAAAGGCACCAATAGGAATTCATTCGCTCAATGTAGGTAGTAATGTAGTTTATCCCTAGGCGTGTTGCTAGTATTCTGTGTGGTGCAGTTACAAAAGCCTGTTGTGAAGATGGTCAGTCTTGCACCAAGTAGATGCGCAGAACAGTACCTTATAAAAAGCGATAGAACCGCCTAGCTAGAAAAGCATATCTGAACTGAGTGTCAAGCGGTGTCAAGTTGAAAGTACATGCTTTAGAGCAGCACATGGCCTGAGGATTGCGATCAGCGGTAGGCAATAGCAATCGGCTAGAGACTTTCGCCCACCCGCGACTCAGACAAAACCCAAATAGATTACATCCTCAATCCGCATCTCCACCGCAAGTTGTTCTTCTCACTTAACCAAGCAAGGCAGAATGTCTCCCTTTCGACGGCAGAAGCATTGCAGAACCCAATTCCGAGTAAAACGGAAACTCTCGCATTTCTTCCACCAAAGTATGATTCACCACCAACTCATTGCATCTTATAAGACGTGTGTCACACTTGAGCTTCATCCACACGCCCCCGGCGGGCTGCTCCGTTCCCCACGAGTCAGGCAGCCTTATGGGGCTCAATCCGAGTTCATCGCATGATGTCCAACACCCAGGCAGTCGGTAAAACAGGCACATTAACCGCCGGACTTCGCGGGGTGCCAATTCACCGCCAGTATCCCGGTAGATAGCTGTTGGGTTTCTGCTCGTGTTCATATAAGTTGTGTTCTTGGCCCGCTAGACGAAGGCTTGAGTTGACACCTCCCCTTTCCCTACTAGGTATCTAGCTATCTGATTTCCACCCTCATTCAAAGATACCCCATCATGCGTTTGTCCACACTCCTCTCCGGCGGTCTGTTCGCCATTTGGTAAGAGCACTCTCCCCGGTTCATTTCAATACCGTACCCACGACATGAAAGCTGACTCTCTCCGAAAAGCGCCCTTGCCGAGACCTCGGGCTACTGCTGCACCAGCAACGACAAGCAACAGGTCGTCCCGCACAACGACCAGACGCAGGACTGCTGTCGGGGGCGTTTCGACGGCGTAAGTTGGCGTAAAACCCGATTAATTCATTTCCTTCCAAGCAACCCCATGTTGAAATATTCTAACTCTTGGTAGACGGAATGCTGGATTCCCGATAACGGACTCGACGCGCTCACGAGCTGTTGCAAGGGCAAGGGAAGCGCCATGTGCGCCTTCTAATTGTTTGATGAAAACAAAGAACTTCGCTTACATGTATATTACCCAAAAATACAACGGGAATTTATTTGTTGTTGCAATGAAAGCACTGGAACCAGCGCCATCGCCAAAACGCCCCCTTTCCCAAACCATACAAGTCACACGCGGTCTCTCTGAATAGTTCATGCTAAATCACGAAACACAAAATAAACAAGATAAAAAACAGACCTTCTCGCCTCCCATTAGTTCCTCTCAGCCTTCGTAAACCTCACAGCTTTTAAGAATTTAAAGCAAGATCCCTTGATATGCCAACGTCTACCTTCCCCCCAAATAATATCACTGGTTGAACGACATATACCCAGGCCGCTCCAACTCCCCCTCCTCCAAATCTTGCCTACACGCCTCGCAGAACGGCAAAAAGCCCTCGAGGCGGTCGACGCGGCCGACGGGGCAGTACGGGCGCGTGCACATCAGTCCGTCGGCGCCGCGGACGGGGAGCACCACGCGCTGCGCGCACTTGTGCACGACTGAGTAAGCGCCCATCACGACGCGGCAGAAGTGGCATTTGTTGGTTACCTTGAGGGTGCGGCACATCTTTCCCTTCGTGTTATGGTTCAGTCTGGTTCAGTGGGTACTTGGTGGTGATGGACGAGTTGGCGGGGGAGGAGGTGGTTGGTGATGCTTTGGATTGGAGGTTGTGTCTGAGGTCATTAGTATAGTGAGAAGAGGCATCATAGGCATTCTTAAATAGGCTTGCTTAAGAGGTGGTCGAGATGGTGAATTGGAAATGGGAACAGGCTTTGTGCGGTTTAACAATGTTAGTGTTTGGGGAGTTGGAGATTTGTCGTGGGACAAGCCGATCAAAGGTCGTCTTTGAGAACGATTCACAATATGCATACCCTCTGTTCGCCATGAACAATGTCTTGTTTTCTTTCTCTTTCACAAAGTCCCCGTGCTGTATGACGGGTTCTTCCCCGAGGGCTACCTGAGGGACATTGATGTTGACGCTGACGGTGACTTCTCGTCTTCCAATTCATCGCGAGTCGACCCCCTGATCGATGGAAACACAAACACCATAGTAGCACACTATACTGTCTACAGTCTTCAGGTTTCTATGTCTCTGCTAATGCACGTTGCCTTTTAGCCTCTCCACCCTCCTATGCACCCCAAACAGCCCACCCCCAAACTCCAAACACCCCATTTCCCACGACCCTAAAGCCGTCCCGTCCCAGGCGGCATCCGGATCCCCAAGCTAGCCATCCCCTTCGCGCCCGTCCCGACCTTCTTCACCTCGTCAACCCGGGCCCTCTGCAGACTAAACCCCGGTGTGACCCATCCGCCGCAGCTGCACCGGAACCCCCTCCAGCTATACCTCCCCACCGCCGCGCCGCACTTGCCGTTGGGACAACACAGCCGGCCCTCGAGGGCACCCTTCTCGAGCTTCTCCCGCATCCAGCTCAATGGCTCCACGAACAAGTGCCCGCACTCTCCCTGGGCCTGGCCCTGCGGCTCATGCTCGAGTACGAACCGCGGCGTGGCCAGCGTCCGCCGGCACTTCTTGCACCGCAGCTCCTTCCCCTCCCCCTCCCCGTCCTCCTTGACCTCCTCGTCCTCGAACCGCAGCCTCGACGGCGCCTGTCCCGCCGCGACGCTCTCATCAATTTCTCGCTGGAACGCCCACCGCTGGTAAATCGGGTGCCCCTCCACGTCCGCGGGGCACCCCATCGCCCACCACATCTCAAGCTGCGCAATGAACCCGGGGTTCGGCTCCGCGATTTCCCGCGTGTTGCGCACCCACTTCACCGCCGCCTCGACGGCCTCCTTGGCGCGCTGCTTCACCCCCGCGGCGGTCTTCTCGTCCATCTTGGACAAGGACGCCTTCTGCGCCGCCTCGGTCGACGCCTTGGACCGGCCGAAGCGGCCCGGGTGTTTCCATAGGAGGTACGCCACGACGACCGAGACGGACCGCGACTTGCCCATGGCGCAGTGGACGTACACGGCCGGCGGCTTGCTCTCGTCCGTCTCCAGCTTCAGCTCGCCGAACTCCTTCGCAGGGGGCGGGGCGTCATCATTGGCAGGCGTGATGGCGTCTGCATCCTCGGCCAGGTCCTGCTTCACAGCCGCCTTGAGCTTCTTCTTCTTCTCCTCGAAGCTGTCCCCATCCTCGGCCTCCTTCTTGCCCTCAGCGGCCGCCGACCCAGGATGGAGCCCCTCCTCGATGAAGCGCACCGCCGCAGGCAGATGCACCAGCAGATCCGAGTCCTCGACGTCGTCCACGTCAATGACCATGTGCTTGTAGCTCTTGCCGTAGTTTTCCCACGTGTCCGTCTCGCTCTTCAGCCCTGCTGGGTCGAAGCGCACGACGGAGAGAATGTGCGTGATGTTGCGCTCCTTGAGCGCCGACGGGCGGCGGAGGGCCCAGATGCTGGACGTTGCGCGTTAGGATAGAATGGCGGGGTTGTGGAGGGGCAGGCAGGGCAAAACTCACCCGCCGACGTAGAGCTCGTCGTTCCCATCCACACGGTTCAGCGCCATCTCAACGCAGCTTTTCCTGATCAGCAGGTGTAGCGCCGCAGCCTGCTCCCGTCCGTCGAGATTCTCAAACGGAATATCCCCGTCGCTGGTGCCTCGTGTCTGCCGCGTCGTCTCTCTCTCCTCTGCGTTTGCGCCAAGGCCCATGAACACACACACGCACTTTTTCTCGTCCAAGGCGGGGCTACGTCCGTCTCTGGACCTCGTGCTGACCGGAAGGTACCTTCCGAAGTGTGATGAGCCGCTTGTGAAAAGCAAGGAATTGGACGATGTAAATCGTAAAAGCAATTCCGTGTTGCTCGGTGTAAAAGGTGCTGCGATATGAGAATGACGCAGTTGACGCAGCGCTTGGGAGAAGGTGAGTAAGGTTTGCGCCGAAAAGAGTCAACGTCTCCACTTTTCGTGTACTGCAGTCAGCGATGGCAGCAGGTGCGTGCTGCTGTGCTTCTTCCTGCTCTTCTCCTTCACCACCATCAATTCGCTTGCGGCAGGCACCCGCGGTAAAGGTTCGGATGACCTCGTGGCACCAGGCACCCTCTCCTCCCCTCACTTCGTGACTTCTCACCCACTTAGCACAGCATACGGCGTACCTAGGTAAGTACCCCCGAGTTGCCCCTCACCAAGACGTTTTTCTCACAGCAACCCGAACCCCACTACAACGTGACCCTTAGTGTTCCAAAAGAAGAAGCCGATCGTTTTTTTCTCCCTCCCGCTTTCTCGCTGCACCGCCCCCTCCCCCCTTCGCCACACAAGTGAATCGCCACATACACATGCGAGTGGCTTGTAGGGCTGAAGTCATGTGATGTTTGGCGGCCTCTTTCGTCCATCACGATGGCCATGATGGTGTTGAGATCTGTACGGATACCCAGGCCTGGGAACGTGTCCGACGCTGACAAGATGGCCGTTGTGCCGAGGAAAGCGCCACTACATCACTGTGAAGGATGCATTTAGCGAAATACTCATCCGCAAAATTGCCCTCGGCCCTTGTCGTCTGGCAGATCATCATCGACACAGAACCAGACTTCAGTCGCGAGGCACCCATAATGTGTTTTGAATCTTCTTGTTGTCTTATACTATTCTTATTCGCTACTGACCAACTTGTTTTTTTCCCGGAGCCCGTACAAAATACAACGCGGTCTCGCCGCTCTTTCTAGTGCCATCATGTCATCATGTCGCTCCCCTGCTCTGGCCCAACAATGCCTGGTATTTCCTCCAACAAATATGAAAACATGTGCAACTAGACAACTTCCATCAGTATATACCCGGTGCCTGAAAGCCCCCTGCTGCAATCACCAGTACTCCAAAAGCTCCGAAGTGGCAGGCCTCCACCTGTGGACACCGAGCCACATGCTTGAATCGACTACTTTTGATTTTTTGATTTGCTCCAGCTGTCAGCGAGCCGTCTCGTCCACAGCCAAGAGCGGGTATTTTCCAATCCTTCAACTCTGGATAAGCGAAACGAAACGAGATGTGATGTGGCCATCATCAGTGCAATCCAAATCCCTGGTTGCCGCCGCCAAATTATCGCTTTGCGCTGGGAAACGATTCCTCGTCGGGTATCCAAGTCGCAAATGCCGCCCCTCTCACTCGTCCTTTGCCGCAAATAATGCCCTCCACTGCATCCCTGCGGAATGACTCGTGCTCGCAGGGCTTGCTTTAAGCTCGACAACCTCCTTACTCGACATCCATCGCCTCATTCCAGCATGTCGGGTCTTTCAGTCACTTGTCGAGATTGCTCCGGTTGATCGTCTACCTGGGGGTGGGATCCTCATCCAGCATGCAGGCGTTCTCCAACATGTTGGTCCACTTTCCGCTGGTTCCAGCGTGGCTGTGCTTGAGGTGCTGTCGGAAATGGTCTGCGCGGAAGAACTTCTTGCTGGCGTTGCACTCCCGGAACTTGTGAACCTCTTGCAGGTGGCGGATACGCTCCTCCCAATCCTGGTCCGTAGCATGACGGGGTGCCGTCGCACCAGGTCCCCGGCCGTTGCGCGGGAATTCTTCTCCACAGTAGCCGCAAGTGTCAGCTTCTCCAGGTCGGTTGGTGCTGTCGTGGAAAGCGCGGTCGTAACTGTGCAGAGCCGAGCAGCTCCAGCTGTGTCTGCGTACGTGGAGACTGTTCTGGTGTCGTTCCGCTTCATTCTTGTTCTTGAATCGGTTGCCGCAGAATGAGCACTCGTACTGCTTCTCTGCCTCGTGTGCGCTACGTCTGTTAGTGAATTGTCTCGTGCGTGTTGGAAAATCCAAACTTACTGTAGCTCTTCGGCCGTCTCGAACTTCTTTGGCTTCTTGGGACAGCAGTCGCACATGAAGAAGCCCGAGATCTTGGCGCTACCAGGCTTGCCAACCTCGGCGAGCTTGCGCGGGGAAGCGAGTGGCCTGTTTTCGCTGATGGTTCGCTGGTGTGGCGCACGGGACAACGAGCCACGAGGTGAGGGGTTCAGCGACATGGACGCACTGTAAGGCGAGCTGCAGCTAGGGTCGGTGCCGTTTGGTGAAATACCGCCAGGTGAGATACCTCCGGGAGATACACGTCCATACGAAGACGCACCCATGCTGGCGATGCTGCCAGTGAGCAGTGACAGGTTGGAGCTGTAGGAACCGGCACGCCCGCTGGAGGACACCGAGGATACAGACCCTTGCGGGATGACGCTCAACCGGGGCGTGGGGGAGCCTCTCGAGTTACCATCGCGGCGACGCATCAAATCGCCCTGGGTCGTGAAGCCAATCGGGACGCTATCGTCGGGGTCGGCCGATGCGCGGCGCTTGACTCCTGCACCGTCATAGTGCGCTCGCAATGGGTCCTCGATGCGTAGTCTCTTCATTGAGTTGGTCTCCTCCATCTCCATATCCTCCACCTCGTAGCTGTGCGAAGATGCATCGTCGCTGTTATTCCTTCTTGACCTGGTGGGCGGCGAGTACTCTTGGCCCAAGTGGAAAGGCTGGCTCCTCGGTGAGGGTGTAACGGCAGAATGAGGAGGAGTGTTGGTGTAGCTGTCGGGCGAATCCAGCACGTTCGTCTTGAGGTGGTACGGCAGGGTCGCGGAGGGCAGGGAAAGCGGGGATCTCAGGTCACCGGACAATCTTCTAGAGAAGGGGTCTGTGGAAGAAGCGCTAGAGGCACTCAACAGAGACACGCTCGGTCTGTTATCAAAGGTCTTTAAAGGGTCGAGCTTCTTCTTCATGTCGGTGAAGGCATCAGCGCCGGACTGGAACTGGAACTTGTTGTGGTGCAGTCCGAAACCAGCACTAATGCTTGGCAATGAGCATTCGGATCTGCAAAACATTGGCTTGTTAGCACATTGGATTCAAGACTGACAACAAACATTGGCTGCTAAGGTTGTAAAGGCCGACTTACCTAGACGAGGCCGAGCCCATGCTGGCATATCCCTCATCTCGTTCGTGCCTGTAGCCTGCTCTCTTGTAGTGAGGCCTGTCATCGAAGCTGCTCAAGCTATCGTAGCCACCGTGTTCCCTAGGGCTGTAGGATGACGGGTCGCGGTGGTATTGTCTGGGCTCCTGTTGAGGATGCATAGGACTTTCAAAAGGCATTCGTGGAGGAGGTAACGGGGGCGGCGCGTTGATTCCTCTGTCTGAACCAGGAATGGATACGGCAACAGAAGACGAGTACATGCTGAACGGGTCCGATCGGTCGGAGGATCTGGGGTTCGAATCTATAAGGATGCTGGGAAGGCCAGCAGGCTCCCTGTATCGTGATGGCGCCTCCATGGTGTCGGCTAATATTGTGCAATGACAGCTGAGGCTTTGTGACAATCACAGCTGAAGCGGAGGCCACTAAGGTTTATAGTGACGGCAGCACGGGCGTCATGGGTGATGCGCCAGGGGGAATATAATTGAGATCGCGACGGGATACGAGATGTGTCCGAGGCCAAGGAGGATGCGGTGCAGGCCGTGGGTGGCGATGAGGGTCGGGTTCGCCGTTGGTTGGGGCCGGGGGCCAATGCCAATCCAATGCAGGTCGAGAGAAAAAAAAAAAAAGAGCCTGTCTCTGTGTTGTTGTTGGTGGACTGTCTCCCTCGCAGCGAGCGGACGGAGTGGGCGAGTTGGAGAAGAAAAGACAAGACAGCGGGAACGGGAAACAGGCAAGCCGACCGGAACTGGAATGGGAATTCGAAAACGAAGTCGACGAAAGAGGTCGAAGTTGTACACGGGACAGGGCGAGTCTGGCGATCTATTCGCAGACAGGACAGGTAGAAACAGCAGAGGACCGGACGGCGTCGAGGAATGCGAAGTGCAAATGTCGTCGGAGGAAGAGGAGTGGCCGGTGCTGGGGTGGGCAGAGTTCGGGTCGATGTCGTGGGGAGCGGACAGCTGAAATAAGAGGCGATGTGTGACGACGCCGCTGAACCCCGGGGGGCTTTAAGGCAAAAAAAAGAGAGGCGACAGGTCGACAAGGTATGGGCGGGTACTGCTTCTGCAATCCTTGTCGAGAGCACCCTACCTTAGACCTTAGCAGTGGGTTGTATTCTGGGTAAGGTACTTGAGCCAGGTACCACCCAGGATGTGCGAGGGCAGGGCAAGGTAAGGTACTTGCTCCCAGGTCCAGGACCAGGTCGGGTACGGCTAGGGGAGGAGGGTAAGGGTAAGGTCGGTAGGTACCTAGCCTGGGTAGGCAGTCCAGTCAGTGGTGTCAAGGGTGACAGGTGAAGGAACAAGAGAAGCGTACGGTGGGCGTGGAAAGGGCTGGCGTGGTAGGGCAGGTGGAGATGGAAGAGTGAGGAGAAGGAGAAGAAGAAGAAGCCCTGCTGGTGCTGGTGCTGGTGCTGGTGCTGGCGTCGGCAGCGGCAAGCAGAGCGCCCAGTGAGCGGTAAGGGTCAGAGGGGGGCGTGCACTACACTTCTCTCTCGGCTGTCTTTCTCTCTCTCTCTCTCTCTCTCTCTCTCTCTCCCGTCTCTCTCACTGAAAAGGTGTGTGCCGTAGGCAGGTACCCTGTGCTGTCGTTCGGTCGAGGAGGAGAAGGAGGAGGGGGGCCAGCCAGGGCAGAGAAGAGCACAGGGGACAAAGTACCGCTTTTCCTTCCCCTTCCTTTCCTCAAGGAGACAGGTCGATAGATGGCCAGGTCGGACCAGTGCAAGGCCCAAGTCAGGTCAAGACAAGGACAAGACAAGACAGGAGGACTCAGAGCCTGTCTACGCCGTAACAGTATGTAGATGAAGGAGTGCCCGGTAGAGGCAGAGGTAGAGATGGATCGCTGGGTAGGCAGGAGAAACCTGGGAATGAGGAGACGCAAAAGACAAGACACGCCCACACGCACACCACACTCACGTACAGCGAGCGGGAGAGGGGATAGGCCAGCACGGATAGGATAGGATAGGATAGGAGAGGAGAGGAGTGAGTGGATGGGGGGGGGACAAGTTACAACGGGTAAGGTAGGGTAGCGGGAACGGTGTCGGCGGGCAGCCCTAAGAGGAATAGGATGCGGAAGGACTGACTAGTAGCACGCCAGGGAGCCCGACGGTTGGCGTGTGGCTGTTTCTTATGGCCGTCTAGTGGGATGCAAGCACAGAGCAGCGATGCAGCCCTGTCTGTCAATTTTGGGTCGGGGGGTCGGGGTCGGGT
>JAKMWQ010000381.1:0-49582 GCA_025328335.1 Colletotrichum sp. SAR 10_65
CCCCCCGCCCCCTGTCCCCCCCACCCCACACCCCCACAAAAAACTCTGCCCCCACCACCCCCCCCCCCACCCCCCAACCCCCCCCCCCCCCCCCCCACAAAAAAAAAAAAAAAAATTGATCATCACTTCATCATAACGTCACGAGCCTTCTCTGGTCCCGGCCGCGGTTGCGCATCGGCAATTTGTCTTGTCTTGTGTTCATCTCATCAAAGACGGCGTGTCCGGAGAGAAACAAACACAGTTTACGCTCGGATCCGGCGTTCGCCCAACATTGACCCCTCGGAGTCATGGGCAGAGTTATCCCACAACGCCGTAGTTGGGACTGTGATAATTCGTTGGTGCGATTTCACAGATCAGAATTGTCGAGACAGAGTTTTCAACGGGCAGGGAGTGTCAGAAGAGTGGATGTCATCTGCATAGCGCGCGTGTCACTTGGCTGTCACAACCGGTTTGGCAAGCAGATAACGGCGGTCTATGTGCAATAGAGTTATTTGAAGGGGCTGTCGTGATGCAAAATACTATTAAAAATCCCAATCCAAGGCTAAAAGAGCATAATCCGGCCCGATAGCCGTTCCTTAGTCATCATGCGTGGTGTTGTAGTTTTTGCGCGGGTCTCCGATGCCGCCCGGGCGCAAGAGAGGCCTCGTCTCTCTCTCAACCTGCCTCTCTTCTCTATCTTGCAAGTGCTCTAGCTCTTCTTCTGTATCAGCGTACCTTTCGGGATGGGCCGTGTAGGGACCAGGTAGACCCTGTTCCCAGCCTTCGGAGTAAGTTCTGATGGGGTTTGGCCGTCTGGGCTCGTCGACCGAGGTGCGTGGGGATTGCGGCGGCTCGGCATGATGCTCCTGGAATTCATAGTAGATGGCCATGGCAAGAAGAACGCCCTGCATGAGCGCGGTCAGGACGAAGACGCCCCAAGTGCTCCAGCCCTCCCAGCCCAACCTTGCGAACAGGCTGCCGGCGAAGAGGAAGCCACCAGGGGTTTGAATGCACATCATGGGAATGCTCAGACTGCCAACGTGCTTGATATGGTAGGTCGTCCAGATCTGGGGGACATATTGGATTCCCGCAAGGGCACCGGCCATGACCCCGAGAAAGTTTGCCCAAAAGTCGAGGTGGTCGCGGAGAGCCATGCTGAAGACACCAGTAAGGATGATGACCAGTAGTCCGTGGATCAGGCACACGGAGCCGACCATGATGGCGGTGCCCTTGGAAGGGGGGTCGTCGGCCAGCTCCTCATCGGGTACATTGGCATCCTCGTAGCGGAAGTATACGAGGAAGAGGACGAGGCTGCGGGTGCAAAGTTAGTTTCCTGTGGACGCTAATAGGCATGGAGGACGTACATCAGAGCGAAGGAGATCCATTGCACGCCAAGCTGAGCGATTCCCAAGAGACCAGCAGCACATTCGAAAGTTCCAAGCTCGCTGCAGCACTGGATATCTCGGCGGGACGGTGGGACGGTCAGGATGTTGGCAAAGCCCGCGGTGGCTGAGGTTGTTCCGAGGAGGACGAACCAGGGCGAAATGCCCTCCGAAGTACCTCTGGCGACGATTCGATAGTGCTGAGGGAGGTAGGAGACAAGAAGGCCGACAAGAATGATGCTGGGGAAGATAGAGTTAGCGGGTGCTTGGCACATTGAGGATCTCCCCGGCGCTTGACTCACATGGAGATTGTCAAGTTGAGGAAGCCAGGAGAACGCAGCTCCTGGCAGCGGTCGTCAAACAGCGTAGCAACCATTCTGGGCACACACAAAGCAAATCGATTGTGGCTTCCGTTGGTGCTTCACGAGATTTTGACTGTCCAGGCAGGCTAAAGTAGACGGCCGAGGCAGTCAATGTGGCGGGTGGTTGAGCAGTGCTGCCGTGCGCAGGTGGTCCGTCGGGTCGCGAAGCTGAGATGGCGGTGTTCCGGGAGCAGGCAGAGCAACAAGATGCACGAGAAAGCGCAGGGCTACCTGAGCATTGCGTAATCGTCGGAAGACTTCAATCGCAACTTGGGGTCACGAGATAAGCTATCACTTCGCTTCGCGTCGGTCGAGCGGTCGGTGATTCGGACGGGGGTCGAAGCCGAAATGAAGGAGGAGAGAGGTCGACAGACGGGAACGTTGAGTCGGGGAGGAAAGCTGGGACAGTCCGCGCAGCTTGGACGAAGCAGTGGTGACGGTCGACAGGGACGAGAAAGACGAAGAGCTGCTGGAGCTTCTCGAGCGTCGAATGCCGCAGCAGAGGAGCTCGCGGCGGCGTAGATGTTGTTTGTGGAAGCTGAGAATGAAGCTGCTGGGGAGGAATAAGGTCCGGATCCAGCGGGGTTGGAGATTGAATGCGACTCTGTGCTGGGGGAGGAGAGGCGGGAATGTGGAAGCAGATGGGCGTTCAGTGGCAGATGTGTAGCGGGCACCTCAGGCAGGTGGGCCGTTCCTAGCGGTGCCCTGGTCGCTGGGAGGCAGGTGCCGCTGGTGCCTGGCCTGGTAGGTGTGCCTGCCCGCGGTGTGGTCAACCAATTTGGTGGGCAGTTGAGGTGCTCAATGCTCACCTCAATGAGTGCCACTGTTAGTGGACGGCTCCAATAAAGTGTTTGCTGTTGCAGGCGGCAAGTCCCACGCCAATCAGCGCTAGGACCAGGGACATGCGGTTCCCAGTGCCGGCGGACCCCATGACGTCGGGGTCTCAAGCTGGAAGTCACTTCTGCATCGCTGCAGTGGCTCTCAGCGCTCTCAGTAGCCCGTCTCGCTGTGCGCCTGCCCAAACAGGCACCCGACTCGAAGCCTGAAACTGCGTGCTTGGGGGAGATCTGTGTGAGGAAACTGCGGGTCCACAGGGAGGTGCAAGGGAAGCTGCAGCGTAAATGCACCATGACCACCACTCTGCTGCGACCCTGATGCACTGCAGTGTGAGCTCGTGGAGGTGCCGAGGTTGCCCCACGTCCTGGCCATGATTGGCCCTATTCCATCTCCACTCACCACCCGGAGCCGGAGGTGAGAGCTTCGGTGAGCAAGTCAGGTGGAAGGTGAGACATCCTAGACATACCTCACCGAGAATGGCCCACCACCAGGAAAACGCAGGTGCACTGGCCGTAAATTGTAATTGTTGCAGCTCGTTTTCATCCTCCAAGCTCGCCTCCAGTAGCTCAACCACATCACAACACATCACCAACACTCGTTTTCTTTTTTTGATGATCGACACGTCGGGAAGCCGCCCGCATCTGCACTCTTGCAATCCGCATCGTTCGCTATCTCTCGCCACCGTCGACCTGCGCAATCTCTGCTGCTGCATTTCCTTGATTCTTCAACGCGTCTGCAAAAAAGCTCCCGCCTCACTTTGCGCCTCCAATCACGCCCTCGCCCTTGAGTAATGCTAGCGCATCTCGGTTCACTCCCGACCGCCAGCCATGCATCCCGACGGAGATCAGCCTGCCGACTCCATTGTGATGGCCGCCGGATCGCCCAACCAGCCAATTCATCCCTATCCGCCCAACATGGACGTTGTTGCTACTACTGACTTAGCCGCCGCTGACGCTGCACACCAAACAACAACGCCGTCCAGTTTCTTCCGCCGCGTCCAATGGTCCGCCGATGGTACTACGCTTGTTGCTTCTGCCTCGGACAACCGTATCTCGGCCTACGTTCTACCGGAGGACCTCCTTGACCCGGCCGGCAGACCCCGGACCCTGAGACCCCAAGGCCACCTGCAGCTCCCGGAGCCCTCCTACTCTACCGCCATTGCCCCTTACTTCTCACTGTCCGAGCCGCAGTCCCAGCTCGCCCTTGTTTCCTGCAAAGACCACCCGCTCCAACTCTATCACGTCTTTCCCGCGTCCGAGTCGTCACCTCCTCTATGCTCCTACAAGCTAATTCGACGGGAGACGGAGGAGTACATCTGCGCCGAGTCCCTCCTGTGGTCTTGGCCCGGAACCCATTTTATGACCGGTTCATCCAACCGACTTGACTATTTTGACGTATCACGGACCGGTTCTGATGGCCCCATTCTCACCATCCCCACCATCCCCTCCAAGCGGCACCTTCTCAAGGGCGGCGGTGTTGGTATGAAGGGCATGGTGTCGTCACTGTCGAGTCAGCACCCTGATGAGTCCGGTGCGACAATCATTGCCGCCGGTACCTGGACACGCTGGATGGGACTGTACGACGTGACCCGGACAAACAAAGCCATTGCAAATTGGAGCATTCAGGGCGTGGCCGAGGATCAATTCAAACGCAACGTTGGCGGCAACGGTATTGTGCAAACCATTTGGAGCCCCTGTGGCCGCTACCTGGCTATCAACGAGCGCCAGTCCAGTGGTATCCTGGTCTACGACATACGCGGAACCGGCCAGCCTCTGAGTCTGCTCCTTGGCCGGACCGCTGCAAGTCAGCAACAACTGACGTGCGACGTCTTCCCGGGCGGGGAGTCAGCTGGGGGCTTCGAGCTATGGGCGGGGACACAGACCGGGGATGTCTTGGTGTACGAAGGTGTTGGCACCCAGGCAGGCGCTCTTGACAAGTCCTGGGATTGGGCAGCTCATCAATCACCCGTGGGAAGCGTAGGAGTTCATCCCACTGGGTCAGTGGTTGCAACCTGCTCAGGCGCGTGGACGAGCCACGCAGATGGCGACATTGACAATGAGTTGGGGGCTACCGACGACAGCGGCCGTCCACTCTTGGCATCGACACGCATCACTGCCGAGTCCAGTGTCAAGGTCTGGACGTTGGCGGCCAACACTACCGGTCCCGCTGCGACCGGACATGGGACAGAATGAATCGCAAGGGAATAGAATCCTTGGACGCCCTTGCAGGCGTTTGGCATCGCGGAACGACAACATTGACGCTAAGTATAAGCGAAACTCATGTTTGTTGGTCACGATGGCCATTCCGACCCGGACAGCGACTTCAAGAGGATGCAGCCAGACCGGCACAGTCCAGCCCGTGAAAAACATGCCCGCGCCGTGTCACTAGAGGTTCAGCATTGGCAATTGTATCACAAATCCTTCTCACGCGAATAGCTTCGTGGTATCTAGAAGGATTCCGCTGGCAAGCACTTGGATCCTTTCGGCATAGGCTCCAGGGCAATGGTGCGACTGGATGCTGGCTCGCCCGAACAGGTGGGATCGCTCAACGGTGCTTTCGGGTGGCTTGAAGCCAAGATCCACGAATAACTCAGATTGCCTCCTCTTCCTGTAGCAGCACTCCCACACTAGCAGGCCGGACACGGATTCAAATGCCTCCTCTGGCGAACCTGCAGGTCGTTCAATCAACGATCACGACGACCTGCAGATTCAAGAACACCAATGGGCGGCTTTCGAGGCGACTATTCTCAGCTCATCCGAAGTTCTCCATTGTCCAGACTGCCCAGCCACACGGGTTCTATTTTGCCCGGTGCATCAGATGAAATTCCAGAGGACAAGAGCTGGGAGTCGAAACTGGCTCAGGCCGTGTTGTGGGAGAAGAGGTCCGAGGGGTTGTCGGCGGCCTTCCGGCTCAATAGTCGGACGCGATTCACAGGCTGCCTCTGCCTTGCATACCCGAGTTCATCTCACGAACATCACGATTCCACGCATGGCGAGGCCGAGAAATAGGCTTCACATGCCATCGTATTATTGGCCATGCAGACATTCCATCAGCCGAACGGTGAACATCAGCCCAATCCTAGAGAAGACGATGCTGTGTCGTCATCGCCGAAAGACCGATGACCGACGGATTGACTGAGCAACCACAACGTCAGCTTACCTTGCAGCAAACATTCTCATCAATCTCCTTACCCTCGGTTTCCATCACGATTCCCCATCTTGGCGAGCCCTGAACACAGACCCTCCCCGAAGCACTCAAACAACCCCGCCAGCGTGTCTGACTTGAACGGCGCCGCGACCAAGCGTTCCTTAACCAATTAAACTATTTCCCAATCTGGACACGTTTGTTCCTGACTAGCAGCCCCCATGCTGCGGTCTCAGCCCAGCAATTCGGAATTCGGATGAGAAGACCACCATCTCGAACCCTTCCTCTCCGCCCGCTGTGTAATCGGCAGCTCCCCGTTGGTACTTTGCACCGACTTGCCCATTTTGGCCGTGCATATTCCTTCTCGAGCCGGTCGTGATCGGCTGCACCCTTGGCTGAGAGCGGATAAGGCCCAATTCTGATCGTCGTGGGATTCGCCGCTGGACAAACAAGGTCTTCATGCTATGTCTGGCGCCACAAACGAAACAAGCTTAATAGCGCGGCCATGTTGCGGTATGTGCCGTATCGACGGTGCAAACTTGATATTCCTTGGCCTGGGGAAACCGATTTCTGCCAATCATCTCAACGGACTAACAAGTTTCGACTTCCGGCCGAAAGCGAGAAGACTTTCCTAGTGTCACATAACGAGAAAATGCTTTGATCCTCAACTCAACGCACGTCTCGGCGATGTGATACATGGACGGACTCTGGCGACTCAACACTGCAGCTGCTCTACCTGCACCTCCCCACGTCAGGAGTCTGACTTGAGATTACTGCATCCAAGCGGCCGGCAATCCGCGAGCCGGAAGCTAAAGAAAGAAGCCTCATCGAACAATCTCTAACACACCTTATATCCCATAAATACAACCGACGATGCCAGCCAATATCATGAAGCTTCTTTCAGGCCAGCACCCATCTCTCGCTTTCAGCTTCGGCATCTTTCGCTTCTAGCCTCTGCAGTCCTGACCTTCGGGCGGGGTGTTCGATTCGTCACAGTCGTTTATCAATCCCCTTTTCTTGTTCTTGTTGTTCTTGATTTTCTCAAGTTTAGCAATCATGAAGACCGCGTCTTTCATCACCGCCCTCCTGGCCGGCGTCGCCGTTGCCCACCCCGGCATGAACATGGAGCAGATCAGGGAGGAGGCCCGCCTCCAGAACCGCCAGTCCGGCGGCGGCGGCGGTTCCACCGAACTGATTGGAGATCTCGCTACTCTTCCCGATGCCAAGCTCACCAAGACGGGCCGCGAGATCAAGGCCATCTTGACCCTCCAGTCCAGCGGCCAGGACCAGGCTTCCACCTACGAGGCCCCCGGCAAGAAGAACTCGGCCGAGTGCAAGGCAGACAAGTGCTGCATCTGGAAGTTCATTGCAGACGACATGGTTAAGCAGATGGTCGGCAACGCAGGCCGCTGCAACAGCGTCGCCCGCGCCTCCGTCCGCCTCGGCTTCCACGACGCCTCATCCTGGTCCAAGACCTCGGGCGGTACCGGCGCCGACGGCTCCATCATCCTCGCCAACGAGTGCCACACTCGCGACGACAACAAGGGCCTCGAGGAGATCTGCGACACCATGCAGGGCTGGTTCGACAAGTACAAGAAGTACGGCGTCTCCATGGCCGACATGATCCAGTTCGCCGCCAACGTCGCCACTGTCGCCTGCCCCCTCGGCCCCCGCGTCCGCACCTTCGTCGGCCGCAAGGACACCACCAAAGCCTCCCCGCCGAACCTGCTGCCTTCCCCCTTCCAGAAGTCCGACGCCCTGTTCAAGATGTTCGCCCAGAAGTCCTTCACCCCCGACGGCCTCGTCGCCCTGCTCGGCGCGCACACCACCTCCCAGCAGCGCTTCGTCGATCCCAGCAGAGCCGGCGCCCCGCAGGACACCACCCCCGGAGTCTGGGACGTCGCCTTCTACGGCCAGACCCTGAACCCCAGGACCCCGCCCGCCGTCTTCAAGATCCCCTCCGACGTCAGCATCTCCCAGGACCCCAAGGTCATCGACACCTGGAAAGCGTTCGGCGCCGGCCGTCGTGGTCAAATGGCATGGAACCAGGTACGCATCTCCCCTCTCATCCCTCTTGTATCCCCATCTCTAACACCTCCCAGGCCTACTCCTCCGAATACGTCCGCATGTCCCTCCTCGGCGTTCCCAACATGAACGATCTCACCGAGTGCACCAAGGTCCTGCCGCCCTTCAAGGGCGCCGACTTCCAGATGCCCGACCAGTCCGAGCTTGACAAGTTCATGAACGGCATCCTCAAGTCGCCCCAGGCCGTCCAGGCGCTCGACGCCGGCAACATCATCCCTCCCACCGTCCAATAGATTGATGACATTTTTCACTTAACGAGCGCGCATTACACAACACTATGTACATAATGTTTCGATTCGACCTTTTCATTTCAAAATCATAAGCCTGTATAATATTACATGTAAAAGCCAGATGATCTCGATGGCGTTTTCGGTGTTTGATATGCATAGAAAGGGAAGCATAACCACAAGGGCCGAGGCTGGCCGGAGCCTGGCGATGCGGCGGTTTGTGTGCGAAAGGGGGAATATTCCATTAGCCTTGTTATCGGATGAATACCTTCTTGATTGTTTATTCTTTAATAGCACTCAAATCTTAGACTTGCATCTACCTGCATCTGCATGCACCTTCTTTCGGCATTCCAAGAGAGATAAACGTCCCACAGACACAGTCGGCCCCTCCCCGAAGAAACTGCAAACGCGTCTCGCGTCTCAAAATCGCCCCAAGAAAGAAAATTGTGGACATCAAGTCCGATCTAGATCACATGAGGAAAGTAGGTTGAAAAGAACCTTGTTTTCTTCCCGCCCGAGCCAGCAGGTCGTGTCTGCAACGTGATGCGAGCGCGCACGTCCGCACGCACGCGGCGACCACTGCTACTCAAATTCGTCCGAACGGCACTGCTACAGCCGCAGATGGGTTCGTCGGCTTCCGGGAGGGCGTGCTGTCGTATTCCAGACGCGCACTGACCCTGTTCAGCACATCGTGTCCTCTCTCTCCCAGGTATCGCCCAAAGACCTGTGCCTTTTGCGCGGCAGGCATCCGGAAGAATCGTACGAGTGGTTCTTTTTCTTGGGGCCCAAAACATCCTCTGAACAAGGAGATGATGAGCTGTGCCGCGTAGACGTTCAGTCCCACGTGTCGAAAGAATACCTCCCACTCGGTCTCATCCATCATCAGCATGTATCGTGCGGTTGCGATATTCTCCTTGACGTATGTTGATACCAGGGCGCACGTCCATGTCTCAAGGGTCTTGGGACCGCCTCCAATGTAGATGACTCTGATGACGCAATTGGTGGAGATGCCAACGCCAGATGCGAACCCGACGAAGGAGTTGTAAGAATCAACATCGCTCTTCCCGAGCGGCCCAACATATTCTTCACTGCTGCTTTCCGATACCATGATAATAAGCCGCTGGTAGCGTGGTGCGGTTTTGGTCACGCGTTCACGAAGCTTTGACAGCTGTTGTCCGGAGTTCAATGGCGCCTTCTGGCCAACTTGGAGTATGGTGGTAATGATGATGCCAGTTGCTGGAGATGGTATAATGTCGGCTTCAAAAAAGAGCGGAGAAATTGCTGTCGATAGTTGAGCGCTGTTTGGTGACCAAATAGTGTTATTGTATCGGGAGAAATCTCGGTCAATACTTTCTATGCCAGGAAGGCTGTCGATTGCGGCCATGATATTTCGAGGAAGGGTAGTGGAAATTACGATATGGGTCTTGCCCTCTATGGTTAGAACCGGAGGGAGAGGGGCAACTGTACTTGGTAATTGCCGTTCAGGCTGGGAGGTCGGAAGTTTCAGTGAATTCTCCGGGTTCCTTGCTCTCGTCATCGGTGATCTGGTACTTCGGTCTGGTGTTGGAAAGAAGTGGCTCATTGTCTCCGAGCGGGACTTGTTTGAGGGATGTAGCAGCAAGTGATTGTCCAGGAGTTTGCTTGTAGCATTGGGCTCGTTCTCGCCCAAGAGCAAGCATCCGCTGCTGTCTTTCGTTGCAATTCGACGTTTGGTAGTGCGGCGAATCTTGTGCCCGACAGTGGGAGATTCAAGCTCAGCATCGTGTCCGCCAACGAGCTCCGCCAGCTTGCGCTTTTTGATGACGCTCAATAAGTCGATTGCGGGGCCGTTTTCGAAAAGGTCCTCGTCGCCCTCGTGATAGGGCATAGGCAGCTCCTCGTCGTCGTCTTCACGAAGGATCTTCAGCCCTGACTCTCTACGGACGTAGTCGGCGCTGGTGGGTAGACGGGCGCCGCGGCAATCGAAGATTTGCTGAAGAGCGCAGTCATCGCCAACTGTCTCTTTCAAATTGACAGAACCCAACGACGCGCTGAAGGGTTGCCATTTCAGCTCAATATTCTCACACCGCATCTTGGGCCAAGTTGGCGCCTTCCTTTGACCATCAAATTCGAGGCAGATCCAACGAAACATCTCAGACGCCCCTTTGGCAGGAATCCCAGACCATTGTGGCTCTGGGATACTGAAGTCGACGACCGGGGGCTGAAATCTGGCAATGGCATCAGCAACATGGATCTGCTCTTGCTCCGCCATCCTCGTCAACTCCGCGTTCTTGTCTTCGAGTAACAGGCTGAAGTCTTTTTCAAACTTGGCGTCTGCCTCATGCATGGAATCGCTTTCAACGTCTTCATCTTTGGACCCCAGGCATGGAACTGTGTTCAGAAGCGCTCGGCAAGAGGCTTCGTCTTGACTGGCCGATGGAGGCTCTTCAGGCTTGCACAAGATGGGCACCTCCATCTTCAGATCCTGGGTGGGCTTTGGAGATGGAAAAATATCCTGAAACGGGGGGTCGGATGGAAACCCAATCATCTCCGTCACGTCCACCTCAGGTTGGATCGTTTTCATGGTCATCTCATCCATCAATTTACCAGCTGTGTCCAAGTCATACTCAATGAGACTGTCGGTATCGGACAATGGCTCCAGTCTGCAAGCCTCGCTGGTTGGTATGAATTCCTCTTCCGGCTCCGAGTCAAGTGGCGGCGGCATCAGAGGGGGTGTCATGGACTGGACGCGGTCCTGCATGAGGTGTTAGTGCATTATCTCTTTGATGGCACGCGTCAACCCACCCGCTTAGACATCTCGAGGAAGATCAAGTCTTCAAGATCTTTGTTCGTCCACTCTTGATACACAGCTTCGGCCACGTACGTCAGGTCCTCTTCGGTGTAGTCGATCTCTTCGGGCTCGGCTCCTCTAGCGAGCTGATCATGGAAATGCCGAGCAGACTTGGGCAGCGTAAGACCTTCGTCCTTATCCTCGTCAACAGGCTCCATGACGAGGGGGTTTGGTCGGCGAAAGAAATCATGCAGCTTCGCCTCAGAGATGGTCTTGCTGAAGGCTTTGGAGTCATGTCTCGGGTCGGATCGGAGAGACGGGAGCTCCATCTTGCTCACTGCCGTCGCAAATCGACGCTGAGGATAGCTTGCTTCCAGAGCCAGCTTCATCATGTCGGCCTCGTCATCGATCCCGATGATCTTAGTCACCGCATTGTCGAGGTTCCCCTTCTGAAAGTCGGTCTCTGGAGGGAAGACCGGATCAGGGATGGCCAGTGCAGAGAGGTCGGCTGCATCCTCGATGGTGGCAGCAATCGGAAAGTAGGGCGACTTCTGCAGCTGGTCAAAAATGGCTTTAGTCCGGGTCGAGATGTGCCTGTTCGCGCTGATGAACAGGCCTTCGTTGCGGGCATATTCTCGCGGACTCGGCTCTGCCTCGTCCATGGCGGTGGATCGAACCGGTCAGGACCGTGCCTTGATTTGATTGCAAGATTGTTGAGATGGGCAATAGATGTATTGAAAGAATCGAATGACTGATCCGTGTCTTGTAAAGGGACAGCCGACGACGACAACATGCTAAGGACGGGGGGAAAGGGTTGGAATAGTTTGGCAGTCAAAAGTGTCGTCATGGTGCAGACGACCTACTTGGGCAAGAGCAGTTGAGCATCTTCCGCTCCATGGGAGGCAGCTCCTGCCCCTCGTGAGTTGAGTTGCGAGTGAGGAAAGAGCAGGACCTCGTTGCTTCTGTTCCTTCCCACTATTGACTGGTGCTGCATCTTCCTCCCCTTCCAAACTTCACCTTCACACAATAACGAGAAACACAGAAAGCAATCACGTCTCCTTGTAACCCGTCGTAAGTAAAGTCAGCAACATCTGAAGGCGGTCGCAAACTGATTCTTCAATATCAACCGTTGTTACAGGCCCCCAGCGTCTCGGCTCCGACTCTGCGAGTTGGCACCGGAGCCGATCATCACCCTCAACCCCCGACAGCCCCCGACATACCCCGACTGGCTGATGAACAATGACCGCGCTCTTGTGATTGTGTTGCGGAGGATGCAGCCAAAAGCCGAGCGGGCATCATCTCCGACGGTCCGACCAACAGTCCCCGCTCCGGATAAAGAGGGACAGCCTAACATCCGACATCCATCGGATCTAAATCGTCGATCGGCGCGGTCGAGGTTCCACCAATGCCCCATTTCTCTGTCTCCCGGACTCCATCTCCACCACCGTCAAGCAAACTTCCACTCTCTTTCAGCCAGACTTCCCGCTCCCTCTCGGCTCTTTGTGGAGTTTGCAAGCGATGCATCGGACGATGAACCATTTAGCGCAAGGGGCCGCGCTGGAGCCGCTGGAGACCGTCGCGACCCTCCGCGTTTGAGGTCCCGTGACGGCGCTGAGTAAGGCAAACAACTGCAAAAGACTGCAAAAGGCAGCTGTATCCAGAGGGACCCGGTCCTTGCAGGAGACGACGACATGCCTATTTCGGGCCCTTTGCATACAAAGTATAAATGGTCGCGATCCGCACCTCGCTCAAAGACTCAGCAACAGGCAAATCCACCTTCATCAAATCTGACCAGTCCGACTAACGACGCTTCCCCTGAACCTACAACCAACTGCGACCCGCAAGATTGAAAATGGCGACAAAGCTTGGCGATAAGAAGTCTCTCCGCATTGGAGTAATGCTCGAAGCCGTTCAGCTGAGCGACATCATGGGCATCGACCTGTTTGGCAACATCTCGCTCGAGTACTACGACAAGGTCAAGGCTTTCGATCCAGGCTTCGCTCCTTTCGAGGGGCTCGCGCCAGAGATCAAGTTCTACTTCATTTCCTCCACCCTGGAACCAGCCGAGATGACACCAGGCCTCAAGTTTGTCCCAAACATCACCTACGACGACTGTCCGCGCGATCTTGATCTTGTCCTCATCGGCGGACCTCTCCCCTCCCATAGACCACCTCAAGCCGATCGCTTTATGAAGGAGGCTTTTGCCAAGACCCGCGTCTGGATGACAACCTGCATCGGCTCGCCGTGGTTGGCCAGTGCAGGCGTGCTGAACGGAAAGAAGGCGACAGTCAACCGGGAGTTCTTGGCGTTTGCGAGGCAGGTACACCCCGACACCGAGTGGCTTGACCAAAGATGGGTTGTCGAGGAGAAGGAGTACGACGGCGAGGGCAAGGGCGAGCTCTGGACGGCAGGCGGGGCGGGAGCTGGTCTGTCGATGATCATCGAGTACCTTAACCAGAACTTCGATCCTGCCTACGTCAAGAAGATTGCGTTGCAAGGTATCGGAATGGAGGAGATTGAAACAAACCAGTTCTACAAGACAACATACGGATCGGGCTCGGTGAAGCCTTGAGTGGCTGAGGATATTTATCCAGTTGATCTCACTATAATACAAGACCTTCATATCCACGAACTTTAGCGTCTTCAGACGCCGTTGATAGGTCTCTACGTATCTACATACCGAACGAAGAATTCGGGAGAGTCATACCGGTCCCAACCCTCAGGCACAGTCCTGTCCGCCGCGATCTTCAGCGCAAAGATGCTAAGACGGTACCATCCAGCCGGAACCCAAGACCCGTCAGCCAACGTACCGTCCCACGGGCTAGTCCAACCGATCGGTCTGCGATATGTCACCGGGTATCCCGCGGCATTGCCTAACGTGACGACCCCGAGCCCATTGTCCTTCGCGTCAGGGTTCTCCTCCAGCGGAACAATCTCCACGCGGACCTCGGCGCTGCCCATGACCAGCCAGACAAACTGATCAGGCAGCGCGCCAACCGGCAGAACCAGATCCGTTGTGTTGAGCAGAGGCTGCGCCCAGTCGGGATGCTCAGCGGGGGCAGCAAACTGGAAGGTGGTGTTGGCTGCGACCTCAGAGCCAAGTGGGTCGTCGCTGCGGCTGAGCCAGATACGATTGGAAGCAAGGACAGTCACGTTCTTCATGGAGCCCGCGGCACCGATGTAAGGCACAGACAGCGCGATCTCGCCGTCGGCGTTGGTGCCGTTAAGGGCGACCCAGCCGGAGTATATAGGCAGGGAAGCAGCGTTGAGGCCCTGAGGCGGAACTACACTGATACGAATTTCACCTGTGGCATTCGGCTCGAGGGTGAATGAGGAAGGCTCAAAGGTCAGACTGGCGTAGACCGTCTCCAAGTCGGGGGAGCTGCTGCGGTAGATGTCTGACAGCGTGATGGCTGTCAGAGCCGGGACGTGGGAGACGTTGTACGTGGCGGGCGTGTCGCCGACGTTGGTCACCGTGAAAGATGCCTCTGAAACGAGATTGTCGGTGTCGTTGAAGGAAAGGCCGGCGACGTTGACGACGGATGTGGCGTAGGCTGCGTCGTAGGCTTGGACCATGCCGGCTCCCTGTTGCGGGACGGGGCCGAGGCCGGCGTCAATGTTGGGGACGCCGTAGTTTTGGGAGAGGCTCGGTTTTGCGGTGGATGCGAGGAGACGCTTGATCAAGTCGGGGTCTCTTGTTCCTCGTGCCTGTCGGTGTCAGCTGAGTTGTACTGATGCCTGTCCTTCTGTTTCTAACGGCTTACCTGGGAGACGAGGGCGACAATACTGGCCACAAGAGGCGTTGCCATGGAAGTTCCAGATGCTTCAGCATACTCACCAAGGGCCACCGGCCAAGTCGAAAGGATACCGGCTCCAGGCGCACCGAAGCTTGGAGCGAGAGTAAGCTCGAAGGTTGGGCCCCAGCTGGTGTAAGCGGACACCGTTCCGGGGCTGTCCGCGCCTTGGCTCTGGTATGAAGATACGGATATGACTCCATCGCCGGTGCTCGGCGTGCTGATTCCGAACAGACCCTCGGTGCCGCCGACCTCGTTGCCTGCTGCAAAAGTGCAAGGAACGCCGGCATCCACGATCCTCGCGACAGTAAGGGCAAACGCCTCACCGGCCCATCCGCTTGGTCCGCCGATGGAGCCGGTGATGATGTCTGAACCATCCTCGAAGGCCTTGATCACACCGGCCATGAGGACATCACCCGTCGTCTGGCCGTTGCATGCGAAGGTTCGGTACATGCCCAACTTGACGTCGGGGCTAGCACCAGTGAAGCCCATGGGATTCTCCATAGCCGCAATGATGCCGGCAACATGGGTCCCGTGGCCCAAGCAGTTCTCGAACGGGTCATCGTCTGGCACGGGGGTGTTCGTGCCGTCATACGAGTCACCGACGATATCCTCGCCGTACTCTACCAGACACCCAGGGCCAAAGCATCCGCCGAGAGCTGGGTGGGTGTAGTCGATGCCCGTGTCGACGATGCCGATCTTGAGACCTTGGCCGGTGTACCCCTTGGCACGGAGCTTATCAACCTGGGTCATGACATGAGGCGGCCAGGTATCGGTCGAGTTTGCCTGACGTTTGTACTTCGAGGTGGCCGACTTGTCTTTCCCGGTCCAGGTGATGTCGAGCTTGGGCACAGAAATCAGGGGCACAGGCCAGAGTTGCTTAACCTGTGCCAACCCGGCAATCTTCGCCGCCGTCTCGTCGTTGGCGTTCTCGACATTGACGGAGACACCTTTGAAAATCTTGGAGTTGAGGGCCAAGCGTTGCGAGACTTTCGCGAGGCCAGCTTCCGTTTCGAGCTTTGCCATGAGACTGGCGGCATCCTATGCAAGTATTAGTATCATGTTTGTGGGAACGCTAGATGAACCCACCTGGTCATCGGAAAGCTCGAGGATGTATGCGCCCGGGACCGTAGTCTTCTCGATCGTAGGCGCAACCTCGTCCCTCTTCGAAGAGGCCGAGACGAGAGTCGCGACGCCGGCCAATGCCGCGACGGACGCTTTCCAAGCAACCATTTCGATCGATTTTCTTCGCCGACTTCAGACCTGAGAGTCTTGCAGATCAGGGCCTCGATCGCATTGTACCTGCATCTTCCGGACCCTTTATAACCTCCAGCTTACAGCACCCAACTCACCCCGAGCATGTTGCGATGCCAGTCTTGGCTTCTGAGGTTGCATCAAGCACTATCGCCATGCCGCCGTAGACCCACCAACCCATCCCAATCTCGACATCTCGGATGGACGAAGCGACCTCGATGCGGGGCAATACGAGTCGGCTTGAGAGCAATTGAGCAAGATAAGCAAAAAAGCTCATCGCAGGCGAATCTTGCGCAGAATTAGCAGGGCAATCACGTCCGCGATGGCTGCATTCAATGTCATTGTTGCAGCGGCCGCTGCGCGGGTGGCATCATCGGACTCGCGGGGGACGGGGGTAGAAGATGGAAGGTGGTATTTTGGAGAACCCTGGCGCTGCATGCGCTCGAATGGCTGCGTGATCTTGGCGTGGTTGGGAGAGAATGCCCGGTTGGCGCGAGGGGCTGCTATCTCCGGGCTGGAATAGTAAGCTTATTTGTTGATCAGTGTGTTTTGTTTGCATGAGTGAGGTCCCCTGCATTGTCGTGTATCTCGTTCTCGGTTTGGTGGATATGAGAATGCTTGGGAGTTGTTCAGTCCAGGTGAGTTCATTGATTCTCAATTGACGAGATAAGCTGTCCATCAGTTCTCTATATGAGGCGGAACATTCGTCCTCATAGGTGACGGTGAACCCTAGAATACACATTACGTTGCTGCCTCTCCAACCAGTCTGCTTAGATCTGAGTTGCGTTGGTCGCCGACAAAGCTCCCTCAAGATACAGCTTATCAAGGGCATCCGCCGCGGTGACATTATCAACCTTCAGCTTCAACCAGAACTGATCCGTGACACTCTCGTCGTACACCCACTCATTTGACCCGTTAGCAAAGACGTGGTTGTACCCAAATTCATTCCCGTACTCAAACAAATCGCCCAGGCCCTCGATCGCATACACCACCGTAAGCGGGTCCCACGACTCCCTCGGCCGGTAGAAGTTGTAGTACACATACGCCTGCCGCACCGGATCCGTCGCGGGGCCCTCCGCCAGCAGCTTCGCGCCGGACAGCACCACCGACCCGACCTCCGTCCCGCAGAACACCACCCGCCCCTTCCAGTTGTTCACCACGTGCGCCGTCGCCGCCGGATTGTCCCCGAAGAAGTTGAACTCGCGGCCGGAGGGATACCCGCCGCCCATGACGACGAGCTGCTCGACCTTGGCCGCGATCAGCTGCGGGCCGGTGAGGTTCGAGTACGTGTCGGCCGTGGAGTTGAGCAGGCCCGAGAGGTTCTCGAAGAAGCCGATGGAGGCGATGGTCACGGGCGCGTCCGCCTCGGCGAGGAGCTTGCGGTACAGCGCGACGGCGTCCCAGGCGTCCTCGGCGGCGCCGAAGGGCAGGGACCCGCCGGAGAAGTGGTAGGAGATCTTGCTGGCGTACTCGCCGAGGTCGTAGGCGAAGGTGTCGAAGAAGCTCTCGTTTGTGAGCGGGCGGCGCGCGCCGATGGGCACGCCGGAGTGGTTGTAGTGCGCGAGGATGGCGGAGGTGGCGGTCACGGAGTAGGAGGAGGGGTAGTTCACGTTCACGCCGAGCAGGTTGACCTCCGGGGAGGTAGCGGCGATGAGAAGCGCGCCGGTGTCACTGTTGCGATGTCAGGAATGATTTTTCAGTGAGAGCGTTAGGAGGGGGATCTGACTCGCAGTCACTGAAAATGTCAGTGTCGATAATGAGGTTTTTGCGGGCTGCCAGGGCCGGCTGCACCAGGAGCGCACTGAGCGCGATTTGCAACGTTGAGGCGAGCATCTCGTGATAGTCTCACCGGGCGCGTCGAAAGGGACTTGACCGGCGATCCTCAAAACTTTTCGGATGAACCGGTGTTTGGGTACTTGTAGCCCGTCATTGCTTCTTATCTTGATGGATAACGGTTGCCGTTGTGTCGGGCGACTCCGATGTTAGGAGGGAAGTGGGGTCAAGTAATTTTATTTTCTCGATGATTTCCACGGGAAATTCGTCAATGGCAAGGTTTACCGTTGATGCATAGGACGGGTTGTAGATAAGTAATCGATCGATAAGAGATTCATATGTGGCGACTAAAGTGTATTGAGTGGTTTTCTGTTGATCAAGACGGAGAATTGAATCCAAATCAAGGACTCATCACTCAGCTAAGTGAACAAAGCATCGCCATCATGGTGTAACCGACCTTGCGTCGCACCCCCAACCAAGGTCCAGAGGATACCACTGCTCCTAAAACTTTGCCTGTCGTTTCATCCGATGTACCTAGCATTTTCTTAAAATGCATTTCTCAGGCAAGCCTTCATTCGTTCTGATACACCGAAGGAGAATCTCCTCGTTCGTCGTGCAGTAGATAGATATTTATCAAAATTGCAGTGTCTTCTAGACCGATGGACCGTAAATCAGCCCACGCCAGCATATGGCACAGGGAAGTCGATTCTGCCGAAGACGTTTGAGATGAGGATCATGAAGACTCCATCTGCCGTATTTCCAGCCCGCTCACAGAATCATGACTATTCACAGCGTACAGTCCAGCTCGATTTGATGGTTGCGGGGTTTGAGCGGATGAACACTGCACGTCTCGCCAGTAAAGCTTCGTGTATCACTTCAGCTAGCCCTAAAAATATACGCTACGCCCGTTGCAATTGAACTCACTGCCAAGGATGTGACATGATGCGCGAGCGGCAAAAGTAATGGGCATACAGCCAGCCACGATGTGACAGCTGAACCATTTGACGCAGAAAATGCACGTTTTTGCCATTTCACATCGTTCTTGCGCATAGGATTTGCACACATGTGTGAGATCAGCTAACCATCGAAAAGCTGGGCCTCACTTTGATTCGCGTTGTCCTGAGCTGAACCAGCGTCGTCACAAACATGGCTGGCCTGCTGTCAGCTGGCTGGTTATCAATGTCGGTGTGCAAAATACATGAACGCTGTAGTATCAGTGGCTTCAGGCACTTCAACACAAGATAGAATGTATATATACATGGACTGTTCCTGATCATGAAGGCAGTATTCATCAAGTTCCACACCAAGAGTCATTTACTCAATACCATTTGTCTTCAATTACGCCCCCAACCCAAACACAGTCTCCACCATGCAGGCACAAGGCCAATTTTATCCCATCACCGGTATCCACGATGGGCTGGACTCGGACAAAACTGCTGAGCTTCGCATGGTTCCTCTCCGCATGGAAATAGACACCTGGTCCGAGTCTGAGGAGATTGATCATATCAACCAGCGCGCTCTGTTCTTCCCTGCCTTTTGGAGATTCTCCCAGATGAACCCTAAGGAGAAATTATCATGGTTCCAAATCGCCGGTATGACTAGTAAGAAGAGGCCCGTTAATACACAGAACTGACGAGTGTCTCAGGGATTCATGGAAAGCCGTACATAGCTTGGGACGAAGATCCACAAGACGGGAAAACCGACCTGGAAGGATACTGCACCCACAACAGTATTCTTTTCAGCACCTGGCATCGGCCTTACATGCTTCTTTGGGAAGTAAGCAGCATGAAAACTCTCTGCAGTTTGGGATGATTCCTGACATACCACAGCAAGTTATCTACGAGTTGATGAAGGAAGAGGCTGAGAAATTTCCGGCCTCTGAGAGATCCTCCATGCTCGAGTCGGCCAAATCCTGGCGGTTTCCTTACTGGGACTGGGCGTTGAAGAAAAAGGATCCCAAACAGGGCGGTAAGAAAGACTACACCGTGCCGCTTATCATTTGAAGACCCAAAGTGTCTATCAAGGTTCCAGTCAGTCCAGGATTCGAAGCCGGATTTGGAGAGGTTGAAAATGCATTTTACCAGTTCACCATGCCTGGAAGTATTTCCATGGGGGACGACAGCCTCAAGTCCAAGAACTCGAAGGAGGACTTACACAACACTCCTAGTACGCTATACCACAGCAAAGCAGGGAAGAATGTCACGGTGCCGGTGAGACAGCCCTTACCTCTCTTTTCTCTCCGTTTTATGTTTTTATTTAGACGGCCTGACACCTTCTAGTATGACACATGTATGGCAACCAGCCGGCATGTTGGAGACAGCCTCATCAGCGAAGAGTGGATCAATGGAAAGCAAAACAACGATGCGATTGAAGAGGACCTCCGCTCGTATATTTACCCGAACGGTGTCTCTCAGAAGGAAAGCCAAGGGAAAGTGGGAAACTTATCCGCTAGCTTGCGGGACGCCTTCTACCGTGTTCTCACCATCGAGAAGTTTGAGGACTTTGCCACCAAGAGAATGCCGAACATGGAGCCAAATGTTCCCAAGAACTTCAAGACGCATGCATATGACTCCGCCGAAAATATCCATGACAATATGCACGGATGGTGTGGCGGTGGGATTTCTTGGCCGGATGATAATGGCAGGGCGATGTTGGGCCACATGTCTCACGTTCCTCTTGCAGCATTTGACCCTATATTCTGGCTTCATCACTGGTGAAACTCCCGAGAAATTTTGAAGATGGACTGAAGTTGCTAATGCGTGTGTTTGCAGCAACGTTGACCGACTTTTTGCTATTTGGCAGGTTCTGCACGACGATACCTGGTTCGTCGACAACGATGTGAGGAACAAAGATGAGGGCAACTTCTTCCTCGAAGCAAATCACGATGATAGGTCTACTGATTTCCTTCGACCGTTTCACAATGAAAACGGTGACTACTTCACTTCGGACAGTGTGCGCCACGTCACTGCACTCGGCTACACTTACGGCGGCCTTGAAAAGTGGCTATACTTGAAGCAAGACGGCACTTACGATGATAAGAAGCACCTATCAGAGCTCCGCAGGAAACTTCTGTCGGATTATGGCGCATCTTGGAAAGCCGCTCAGGCGTCTCATTTCACTGATGATCCGGGTGAAGCCAATGGTCTCAGTCTTGCTCATTTCACCGAAAAAGTCGATGCATTCCGCCCTGTTGACAGGATCGGAATCGACGACTACGTCGTCGATGTGGTCTACGAGAAGTGAGGATCACGTTAACCAGCAAAGCATACGCAGCTGACATATGTAGATTCGCGCTCAAAGGGAGAATGTTCATCATCAACATCTTCATAGGGGAGGTGCCTCAGCCTCCCTATACATTTTCCGAAACGGACTCCTTAGTTGGCCAAATCGTCAACTTCTCATCTGAACTGTCTGATCCCAGTATCCCGGGCTGTGGTAAATGCCGCGTTCAACAGGATGACAACGCTCTATCTTCTGGGCGGGTAATCTTGACAAATGCCCTTATCACGCGGTGGAAGAATAGGGCCCAGCACACGCCGCCACGGGAGGGGGGCATTCAGATTCTCAAAGGAATGGATCCGGACAGCGTCGTGGCTTTCCTGAAAGACAACCTGCACTGGCGCGTAACCTCGCTTGGTGAAGAGGTGGACATCGCTACCCAGCTTCCATCGCTCAGAGTCTCTTTGGCCGTTGGAAAGGCCGATCACTTTGCTGACCGTTCGAAGATGTCGCGGTTCTATGACTACAAGGATGCCCACGTTGTGACTGAGGGTCGTCCAGGCGGTGCAACTCACGATGAAGGCCTTCATTGGGAACATTGGGGTTGTGAGGATGCTTGATTGATTGGATGGGCTGTCTGCGTGTTACTATGGTTGCATATTGACTGGCATTTGTCAGTGCTTAACAAACTAAATTGGATAATTGAATGTCTCTCCAGACTCATCGTTTTACCTCCAGTCGGTAACGCAAGGAGTTTGTGGGTGTCTGAGACGTGAGGGGAAGCCTGAGCTGAGAAGTTCAACAGTAATGTTAGTGTCCACACAGGGGATTGGTGGCCGGGGTCGATATGAACTGCCGAGGTCCCTTGCGTTCCGTGCCCAGCCCCGCAGGTGAGATCATCTATAGGGCTTGGACTCACGGCAGCTTTAATCCAAGTCGCAACTTAGCCAGCGAAATTCCCTCTTTCTTTGATCGATCGGAGCAGACATAATTTGCTTTCAGAATGTCATCGCAATCGCACGAAGCTCCGTGGGTCCCAATCGCCCGCCGCAAACAAGCCGAGCGGGCAGCCCGCATCCCCGCAAAGTGGCATATCCCGACCAACGTCATCCCACGAGATCCACCTCATCTCCGAGACGGCCCCCAAAACGTCCTAAGCGTCCCCCGCCAGTTCCTCTCCGGGCTCGAGATTTCCATTACGGAGGGCTACACCATTGAGAGACTCGTCAAAGCCATATCGTCGCGGGCCTTTACCGCCGTCCAGGTCGCTGAAGCGTTCTGCCATCGCGCGGCCATCGCCCAGCAGCTCACGAACTGCCTGACTGAGCCTCTCTTCGATGCTGCGCTGGAGCGCGCCGCGTTTCTGGACAAGTATCTCAGCGACGATGGAAAGCCTTTTGGTCCGCTTCACGGCCTCCCCGTCTCCGTAAAGGATACGTTCAATGTTACTGGCGTCGACTCCTCCATGGGGTTGGCTTCGCTGTGTCATAAGCCGGCGACGGAGAATGCACCTGGGGTCAATCTCCTCCTCTCGCTGGGATGCGTGATCATAGCAAAGACGAACATTCCCCAGACGCTTGCTAGTTTGGACTCGGTGAACAACGTCTTCGGCCGGACCATGAACCCCATCAACCGGCTCTGCACTGCGGGCGGATCCTCGGGCGGCGAGGGCGTGCTGGTAGCTATGAAGGGGAGCATGATTGGCATCGGCACCGATATTGGCGGCAGCATCCGCATTCCGGCCATGTGCAACGGCGTTTACGGGTTCAAGCCATCCAACGGGCGCGTGCCGTACGGCGGGCAAGTTCGCACTGGGTTTGAGGGGATGAGTCGGGCTTCAGTGCAAGCTGTCGCTGGCCCAATCGGCAGAAGTGTTGAGGACATTGATACCCTTTTGAGAGAGATCATGCCGCGGGCATCATCATGGGGCGAAGACTGCATGCCGACGCCGTGGTCTCCAACTCCGCGCAGCATGCAGGCCTCAGGGAGCGGGAAGAATGGCGAGCTTGTAATTGGCGTGCTTCGCGGCGACGGAAACTGCGTTATTCACCCGCCGATCGCGAACATGCTTGATGAAGTTGCCGCTTCCCTTGCGCACGCAGCCAACATCAAGGTAGTTCCGCTCGACATTCCGGAAGCGCTCACCGCGGCGCAGTCTGTCATGAACAAGCTCATGGGTGTCGACGGCTCAGTTCCGATGCTTGACATGATCGAAGCAACAAGCGAGCCCTTGGTGCCATGGACAGCGGCCCGAATCAAGAGAGGACAGCCCCAGCCCCTCACACGCGTAGCCGAGATTCAAGCTCAGCGGTCGCAGATTGAACGTGAGATGCTCAAGATCTGGGTTGAGGATGATGAGTACGGTCGCCGTACGCAAAGGGTTGACGCGATCGTGTGCCCCCTGGCACCGCATCCTGTACCACCCATCGAAGGATATAACGCAGTCGGGCTGACCAGCAGCTGGGTGATGCTCGATTACCCTGCAGGCACCGTGCCTGTGCGAAAGGTGGAAGAGGGTGATCTGGATCTTGGAAAGCCACAGGGTGGCAAGGCAATTAGCAGCTGGGATGAGAGAAATCGGGAGCTGTGGGATGAGACTAAGATTGACAGACGAGTGTACTTGGGAACGCCACTCTGCGTGCAGGTAGTTGTTCCCAGGCTTCAGGATGAGAAACTTGTTGAGGTTATGGGCTTGGTGGACGCAGCGTACAAGGCAGATGCTGGAAGGTTGAAGGTGAAGCTGTAACACGGTTTTTGCAAATAGTTTTTCTATACCAAAATCACTAAAGTAAGAGACTTCCGCCATTTAACGTCAGACCAACTCAGGATAACCGCCCATCGAATGGCATATACGGTTCTATAAAAGAAGCCATCGCTCCAGCGCCGGACCCAAGATCAACCCCGTTCATTACTGTGTCCCAGTCCTGAGGTGCCATTATGTGATCATAAGCCGAAAGACCCAAGTCACCTAGAGGAAGTGGAAAGTCGCCCGCAGTTTGCTGGTCGTACATACAAGCAGAGATGGCCGGTGCTTCCGGGGGCGTGCCTTCTAGAACCGTCCGTCTGGCAATGGCAAAGCTAGCAAGCTGGTGAAAAGTCTTGCAGACGTCGTAGAGCTTCTTCGCGGATGGCGAGCTGGTCGATGTCGGCTCTAACGCCGAGACGGTGGCGGCGAGAAGTGCTAGATCATCTGTAGAAGAGGTCGCTATGGTGTTCCCAGCTAACACAACGAAAGCAGCAAACGGGAGCATGGAAAACATTCTATCGTATTTAGTAATCATCCTGAATGAAGAGTCTTGAAGTCTACGGTTGCAACGTACATGTTAAGCAGCATGGCCCAACCCGTCTGGTTATCATTACCCCAATCGTTAAAGCCTTCTACCATTGTTGTCAAGGTCTTCCGGGCTGCGTCGATGCAGGCAATATTGCACTGAAGTGGGTTCGAGTTTTGTGCTTCGCATGGCACAATTCGATATGCGATCGTGACCAGGCTGTACATGATCATATCGAATAGCATCGTTGGAGCTTTGTAGATGTCATTTGTTGGGGGACCATCGTGAAGCGCCTTAGATCATGAATGTCAGCCATTGTTTTCAGCCACATTGCTTTTCTCCGATTTACCTTCTTAATATCTCTGTTCGTTTGTAGAATCTTTATGGCGAAGGACTTCGCTGTCTCGATCCTGCTCTGTTGTGGTTGTTGAAGGGCCGAAGCCGAGAAGAGCTGGATGTGCATGTCGCCAACGATTATGGCGTAATCTACATAGCCAGCATAGAGACTAATGGTTGTTTTGTCAACATCAAACTAAGCCTCGCACATTATGATCACCAGTGATGGCTTACTGTACCGGAACGCCAGGAACGTAGTCGTCCGGCACCGTCGGTTTCGGCGTCGAAACGTCACATGGATGGATAGACGGTGAGCGCCCGAGGGTAAAAGCCATCCCTTTATCATGTATATAGACGTGCCAAAAGATTTGCCGTTCCTTTGAAACCCTTGGTCCCTCCTTCGGAAGACGGTGCCAGCCAAGATCAATGCACATTCTGGAGGCGGCGGATATCATTTGCCAAGCGAGAGCGCTTCGTCCGGACTTCATGCAAAAAGTGTACTGAAGCTTCCGTCAGACTTGAAAAGTACACTTAGATCAACAGGGACAAACCAAAAGCGCTAGAGCCTGGCACGCTTCCATCGACGGGTCGTTACAAAGCCTCAAGGACTGCATAGCAGCCTCTATGTTGTCCTTCAATTGCTGTGAATACTCATGAATAATTGCGTAATTGACACCAATCTGTGCGTAAAAAGGCTGCTTCAAGTTCAAGAACATGTAGAACAGACCGATGTTGACGATTATCCATGACAAGATGGAGTAGTCATTCACTGCGAAGTAGACCCGTTGGCAAAACTCAGTGAACTCCTGCTCATCTACGACTGAGCAATCCACGAAGAATCTCTGCTTCTCAACTTGCGCCAATCGTAGAAGCTTCAGGACCTGGTCGATAGGAGGAAGAGACCTCCCTTCCAATTCCGGATATTGGATCTTGAATAGCGAAGGTGATTTGCCGTCGGAAGGTGGGCTGCTTTCTTCACTGTCTGCAGTCTCGTCGATCATGTGTGTCGTGGTAGTGAACGTTGGGTCGCCCATGGTTAACTCAAGACTTGATGCCGCGTCTCGCAGTGCATCAGTGACCTTGTGAACGTGTGCTTTGAAGGAAGAGTCGCCTCGATAGCCCTCCGACATGATAGCAATATTTGATGGGTTGCTGCTGATGTATGATGCTGGAGAGTCCTTAGGCGAAGGTCCTGACCCTTTCTCGTTGATCTCAAGGAGCTTCTGGACGGCTTGTGAAAGTTCGCGGAGAGATCGATCGACGTTTTCCATGGACTCATCATACCGAGGGGAGATTAAAACCCGCTGCCGCCTCTCAGTAGCTCGATGAGATATCCGGCAATTGAGACCGGAGGCGATGCAGCTTGAGCATGGTGCCTCGCGATCGCATTTTGTCTGAAATGTGGTATCAGTGACGATGCCACGACGATGGGGCGTCATCAACTACCTTTCGATCCTTACATTGGTCGCACTTTCCCAGACTACCGGTTAGCTCCGAGTCCCGATTGAGTAAGGGGTTTCCGACGCCTCACCGCCGGCCGTTTCCCACTTGATGTCTCCATTTCTTAAAGGGGCGCGACCGCTTAAGAGAGCAAATATATACACAAAGTTGAAGAAGATGAATGCGTGCGTCGCACGCTGTCTTTGCCAAACCTGCGTTCAGGCATATGCGTTTTATCCATCTCGAACTTCAACACTGCTGCCTGTTTGCCAACAGAGGGGCACAGTACGCCTTACAATACTTATCCGAACGGTCGGCCACCATCAGGCCTGGATGTACTGCCCTGATGATTGCCACAAATACTGCAAGAATAGCGACCAGAGGACTGTGATTGGACCGCATCCCTGTCGGTCTGTCAGAGATGGTGTCCAGCCTCGGTCGGGGAGAGCCGAAAGTAACACCGTTTTCGAGATGAGAGGCGTCAATGAGCTTCGGTGTTGTCTTAGTGCATTACCTATTCGTGAATTTGGAGTTCGTTCAAGGTTCGTACAGTTAAGCCTCCGTCTCAAAACTCAAAATCAACTACCAGGAAGCTAGCAGACCAGCCTGAAGTGAATGTCGCCGTACTGGCAAGGGAACTGAACTGTACTACATAAGATTTCAATTCGTGCTGGAACCAAAACTCACATCGCGCGTCAGTGCCCGGGTTTACCATATTGCCCTACGTCCTCTTTCAGATGCACTAAGCTCGGAGGGCCCAGGAAGTTTTCAAATCTCGCCTCGAACGCGGTGAATAAACATGTTTCGAGGTCATCTGCACCTTCAACAAATCCTTTGATTCTATGCAGTTTGACTGGGTATCAACCCGAGCTGCCAGTTTGGTCCGACTGTGAGACTTGAGGGATCTTCCAACGATGTTTCCGTTCCACCCGCCGAACCCCCGACCTGCTGGACATTGTTGAGAAGCACTATAACCAAAAAGGTAAACATGCATGCCAAGGTGCCAACTATCCAACGAGAACCACAGTAGAATCCAAACAACAAATACATGCGGTCTCCTCCATCCCTCATCGGGCGAATTTTAGACGATCATCAGTACCAAAATATGCAAATTTGCTTGTTCGTCGCCACTACCTTACGTCAGGTCATGTGGGTTTACCGCTGATGATTCAACCATGCGTCGAATCTAGGCAGCGAGGTTCCTATCCTTGATTCTGCCATGCAGTCAGCAGGTATGACGGACTAATGAGACCAGCTTATCCAAACCGCCAACGGCTCTACTGCAGTAAGACAACTTACCTTAGGGCCTGGTTCGGGCCCTCGGGCCCGGAATGCCTCGTTGCGTCGGGGAGGTCAGCCCCGCAAGGCTGTTGACGACCGGTTGTTCGAAGGCGCAGCTGGCTTATTCGGGGATCGTTTGCACCAGCGTGTGCCAGACTGAATGGGAAAGATGAGATTCCAATGGTCGGTATTCGTTGCGAACTTCTTGCGTTTGGATTTGCGCCGCTGGACTACATGTCCTGTAAGATGGTGTAAATCCTTTGGCTCTTAAGAACACCCAGTATCCTAAGTATTGTATGCAATTGCCCTATGCCCGTGTTCGCGGACCCGAGGAACCGAGAACGTGATTTTGAACGCGACTGAATTTCGTCGATGCAAGGCCAGTATTTAATATTTAAGTCGTGTAGTAGCCATGCTCTTAATATGCCTTTCAATGCAGCTTCGGTAACAGCGTTCTCCTTCCAAGCTTTTCTAAGATCAAACACATTCATAATTACCTCTCATTTTCAAATCACACAAATAATGCTGCATCATATCGTCAATCTAGGCATTCTTGTGGGATTAGTTGCTGCGACAAAACACATCTTGTCTGGTAATAGGACAACGCCAGGAATCTTTAAAGGCGGAACGCCTCCAGTAAGTTAAATTCCATCACCTACGTCTGTACGTGGGCTAACTACCCCCGAGTGTGACGCAATTATTGCGGCTGGTCTCAAAGACAGGTTGCTTCTTCCAGCGGACTCTGCCTACGAAGACCAAGTCAACACATGGTGGGCGAAAAATGCGCGGCAACATCCCTGGTGTATCGTCCTCCCACAGAGTGCCGATGAAGTCTCTCTCACTCTCACAACCTTACTAGATACCGGAAATAGGGCTGGCGATTGGCACATCGCAGTCCGGAGCGGGGGCCACGGCTGGCAACTCAACAACAACATCGACAACGGCGTTACCATTGACCTCACGCACATGAACTCATCTGTCTATGACAAAGCGGCCAACGTGGCTCGGGTTGACACTGGTGGCCACTGGCAGCATGTGTACAAAGACTTGGATGATCAAGGGGTCGTGGTTGTGGGTGGCCGGGATGGCAATGTTGGCGTTGGGGGCTTCCTCCTTGGTGGTGGCACCTCCTTCTTCTCTCCTGCTAGAGGATTCGGTGCCGATAATGTTGTGAACTACGAAGTGGTCCTTTCCAATGGGACAATCGTTAACGCCAACAAATCTAGCAACGCAGATCTATGGAAAGCCCTCAAGGGTGGCGGCCCCAACTTCGGCATCGTCACGCGGTTCGACCTCGAAGCGATGCCTACACGGGACCTTCACTATGAGGTTCGCTTCTTGCCTGGAAACGCAACTGATGCAGTCATCGATACCCTAGTCGAGTTCGCTGACTACAACATGTCCATGGCGGACAATGCTCTCGTCACATATCTGACGTACAACAGCACGCAAAGCACGGAGATTATGATCGGTACCATTTTCGTTAACACAGCTGGCGAGGACAATGCCACAACTGCGTACGACAATCTGAGAGATATCCCTGCGCTTTTGGACAGCAGTGAAAAGAAAACCTTGGCTGAAGCCGCAGCAGGATCGCAAGTAGGTGGTGGAGTGTGGTAAGTCTTGCCCATATCGTCCTTGGGTGAACTTTTAGTGTGCCTCACGGCTGATCGTAAAACCAGGGCCTCTGGAGCCACACTTCTGTACAGAAATGACAAGAAAATACTCCGATATGCTGCCAAGATACACGAGGACTTTGTCAATTCTCTTCAAAACTCCATTGGGGAGGATGCATTCGATACCATGATATTTCTGCAACCAGTCACCAAGGACTACGGACGCATCGCCGAGGAAAAGGGCGGAAACATGCTTGGACTCGAAAGCATGGAGGGAAACGCCATAATGTGGACGGCCGCCGTCTTTGTCAAGACAAACGAAGCAGACTTCTCCATTGCCGAGCACCGCCTAAACGAAATGTCAAGCTTAATGAACGACTTCGCAAAGTCTGTTGGAGGAGCTGAAGACTTGGTTTACCTCAACTACGCCAGTTCACGTCAGGACTCACTAGGAAGCTACGGTGCCAAAAGCCTCGAGTACATGCGCAAGGTTGCGGAGAAGTATGATCCAGAAGGCGTGTTCCAGACACGTGTTCCTGGAGGGTCCAAGCTTTCAAGAGCAGCCTAAGCGGCATGAAGGGAAAATACAGGCCTTATTTTGGCAAATTTCCTAAAGCTTGCCGGTCTGCATGCAAATAGCCCGTAGCATCACATTCAAGCATATAGTGGTCTATGCACAGGGCAATGCCATATATTTAAAAGTAAAGAATGTCTATAAAATGGCTTAACGCAGGTTTATAGAAAGATAATGCGGTGCTACAGAGCTCGGATGCAACACACTACTGCCACGAGCCTCGCCAAATGTTTTGAAGCGCACCAGCTCAGGGATGGTATGGACCTAAAATTAGATTCAGGCACCTAATGTCTTTAGACCTGGGGCGTGTAGTCGTTAACAATGCCGAAGATGAACTCCTCGTAGTGACCGCGACCCTCAAAAGTCTCTTGACCAACAATGCCACCTTCGATAAGACCATTGGCACGCTGGTAAGCGCCCTTCTCATCCCTGACAATCAACTCAGTGGTGATATCCAGAGCCAAAGTTTCGCCGTTGGGCAGTGTGTAATTGACTGTGATACCCTCGGTCTCGAGAAGGCCAGTGACAGGAGGCCAAGCAGCCTTACCTCCCTTCTGGCGGACAACCATGCTATCAAGGCTGCAGCTGACCAAGAGCACCTCGCCATCCTTGACGACGTAAGAGCGACGGCTCTCGTTGCCGTTGTAGTCGAGGAGGTTGTACCAGACGACCGAGTAAGGTCCAAAGCGGCCGTGGCCCCAGTCCCAGTAGCGGGGGCCGTCGATGATGGACTGGTTGCCCCAGTTCTTGTCATGATATCCGACTCCATCGGTGAAGCTGATGGCGGTATCCTTGACTTTGAGGTCAACGGTGGTGTCGGCATCGGGGACTGCGTTAGCCCAGTAAAGTCCAGGAAGGAGGTTCTGGTTGGCACCAACAGCGCCGTTCAGGTCGCAGGGGTAGTGGGCGGGTGCCGTCTAGTTCCTTCTCGTTAGTAATTCGAACTGCAAAGCCAAACGGGTATGAATGCGCGAAAGACTTACAGATTTGAAGGTAATGTTACCCTTGATATCCATGACGGCAGAATCAATGTTGATGTGGTATTCAACATCAGGCTTGTCCAAAGCGGAACCATCGAAGTTGCCAACTCCCTTCCAGTCACCAGTGATACCCCTAGGTCCATTGGTGAGGGTGACTCCCGAGTCAGCCAAAGCTTCATAGTAAAAGTCCGTGCCGTTGACATAGACGCCGGAAACTTGAATAGCGAGAGGGTGAGGGTATTGCTGGAATTCGCCAGTGTTGAAGAAGACAATGTTGAGAGTCTGGTTGGTGGCCTTGGAGAAGACATCGAAGTACCAAAAGTCGGCAGACTTTCGCGCAGCCGGCGTCAGCATCTTGAAGCCATCGAGGTTGCCAGCGACAGAGAGGTGCTCGACGGAGACCGTGCCGTTGTAATACTGAGGGGCGAGCTCGAGGGTTCGAGTCGTGTCGTTGACGGCAGCTGCGAGAGAGCAGCCGACCATGGCGGATGCCGCAAGAAGTTTGTTGATGCCCATGATGTTGGAAGAATTATAATGTAGAGAGCGAAATAATAAAGAATGTATAATTGAACGAGTGTCTGATGGTAGAGACAGATGGTGCTGTGACTTAAAGAAAAGAGGGAAGAATCGAACCCCTTTGTAATGAATGCTCCCTATTTATATTGACATTGTAGAAGATGCCAAGTCTCATTGCGCATCTCCATCTTTTCTCGAGAGTCTTGAGCTATACGAAAGCGCGGCAACCAGCAGAGCCAGCTAGTTTGTCTCATTGGCTCCATGTTAATGATTCTCCTTACCGCGGATTGGATCTGTGGGGTCGATGGTATGGACTCAGGGCAGTGTTCCGCGTGTTTACGACGGGATCTCCGCGATCTAAACGTCTTCCATGATCTCCGGCGCTATGCATCGCTGTTGACTTGAGCCGTAGTAAAGAATTTGATAATGGCTGATGGGCGCAGCGGCCAATACTCGGGTTTCGCGTTCAAGAGTCCCGCGTATTCGTATAACCGGCCAGTGCGCTATCCGAACACTAGCCACATGTGCCACACAGCATGAAATCCCCCCCCTTCTCTAAATCGAATCAACTAAGAGGAGCTGGAGCAGAGGGGATGATGTAGACGCAGTCTTAAAAGCCAATGATGCAATTGGAGAGGGTTATCCTTCTATTCGTTGCAGAGTTGGAGTCAATAAAGTTATGTCAGTGGGAGTTTCTTTGCAGAGCCTCCTTGAGCCCTACCGACTTTCATGCGAGTCGTACCAGGAGGGACTCAGCAGACACGTCTCTCACTTTCATAGACATAAACCATGTAGTCTACTACATCGAATCAGGCGAAGGTCATCAGAACCGCATCCATCATGAAGTCATCCCCTCTAAAGAGGAGCTTCGCCTCAAGAGGCAGTCTTCCTTACCTACCTACTTATTATTCTTAACCTGCGCCTGATAGTAGTGGTCACATCAGTTGGTAACAACCTCCTCCTTCTACTTTCTCGTATGGACTATTTGCATTCTCTGAGGTACTTTTAACAAGCTAGCACGGTAAAGAGTATCCACAAAGGATAACGCACAATATATATTTCGATGATAACAGTTAGATTCGCTATGCAAAGCTTTAAGTAGTGACTGTTCATCATTGAGTAGCTTACTATGCTCTATAGTATGAGTATTTCTTGTTCACGAAGGTCCCATTTAACCCAATCTTTGCTGCCGTTCTTCCTCCCAATGATTTGGGCCAATGGGCGTGTCTGGCCAAAAATAGCAACATCTTCTTGAGAGTCAACAATTGAAGCGCTTCCAACAATCCTGTAGTGCGGCTGCTCTCCAGCCGGCGGATTGACTGTGGGCCGCAGAATGAAATGCAAACCACAGCCAAAGACGATGGCGCACACGTCGCCTTCCGCTACTTGGCAGTACCCCATACCAAAGAAACCATGATCGGTGAAAAACGGTGAGCCACCCTCGTTACGTTTCAATACTTTGTGCAACATGGGGAACTTCTCTTCGCATGCCCTGGGCGGGGAAACGTTGTCGCAGCTTTGCAACAACTTGACCAAAGCCTGCCTCTCATCAGCCCAAGCAGCGAAGTCCCCGTCGAATGGTATGCTTGCTGCACACAGACAGTCGATCATGACTGCTAGCCTCTGCTCGGGAGGATATGCATTGCCCACATTCATCCGGTGCACTGTCGTCAACAGCTCCGCCAAAGTTGATAGCTCTGGTTTAGGCTTCAAAAAGCTTGCCCCAGCTCTTACACGATCAAACACGACGCCGGTCAATGTAAGTTTTGTTCCATCACACTCTCTAGTGAGACTGCCGTCGAACCTTTGACTGGGATTCAATGGTCTTCCCTGCCAAGGATTTGGTACCTGATAAATATCGTCACCTCTCAAATCCCAACGAGGAACCCAGGAAGGGAGAGTATTTCGAGTACCATGCACCTTGGAGCTAGTTTCCTGAGCGAAATGCAGGATTCGGATGTCGCCGTGGAGAATGCGCTGACGAGCAAAGGCGGTATACACCTCTTCCTTAGATTTTCCATAGTCCGGCTTCATCAGTCGGCCTGGACCTAGGTCGGCATATGTTTTTGACGTTGTCGCGAACAATGCGTCGCGAAATGCGCGCAGGACTAGCAAGAACGGATGGAATAATAGCACCATTACCCCCGGGTAAGTAGTGCACAGGAAGCCCAGTGCTGATGACATGAGACCCATGGCTACCGACCTTGCCTTCGGCGCAGAGTTCCGAGACCAGTTGGTGGCTATGAACACTAGTATGACTGGTAAGGGGGCCAAGTACAGTAGGGAGAGATAGGTAGCTCGCAACTTGGGTCTTTCTTTGTAAATTACCCCGTCACCACGGCGGCGGAATACTCCAAGGGATAAGAAGGCGAATATCCTATCTTTAGGATTCGTCATATCTGTCTCTCGCGCAAGGTTCAAAATCGCAGCGATATCCAACTGGTCTGTCGAATAGCGATAGGCTGCTGCTTCCATCCCGTAACTTTCCAGGTGTAGCTGAATGTGGCAATGAATATTGGAACGAGCGCCCATATACTCTTCCTCAACTTCTGTGCAGCGAAAAGCAACCCATGCGGCACAACGTATCAATTGGTCCCAGGCGATGGTTTTTCCTCCCCAGAGAATGTCGGTGCTCTGACCGAGCGCTGCTTCCTGGACGACCCAGCCACGATTGAACCAGGGCTGGGATAGCAATCGATTGAAGGATCTCCATCTCTCATCATTGATGATGTTTCTTCTCTCTTCAGTGCTCAGCTGTGGGAAACCGTACTGCATTGTTCGGATACGAGCCAGCAAACCGAGGTTCTGTCGAACATACGCATCTCGCTCCCGAATCAGTGATTCCGCTTTCCCCGCGTGGCCGTCGTCCCCGCCCGCCAGGTGAATCAGAACCCTAGATGCCCTGGCGTAGATTTGACCCATGAGAGCCACCTGGTGGCTCTTCTCTTCCTCGTCGCCTTGGTTGATGCACAGCGAGTCGGCCCAAAGGACTATCTGCTGACCAACATGCTCGCGAATTCGATGCAAAGCTTCAAAAAGATTCGGCGTGATGTACGTAGTCTTGTCGTTGCAAAGAATGGCTTTGTCCTTCACGTCGGTGCCCCAAACGTAGGAGATTGCATAATAATAAGGCCCAAACATGTTTCCCGGTCCACGGACGTCGTCCAGATTCCATGTTTCCAGCCGGCATCTCAGAGGTTCGGCAGACTGGCCTGCCTCGAGAACTAAACAACGAATGAAATTCCCATGTGGCAGCGACTGATACACTAGTCGCTCTGGAGTGTGCTCGCGATCCATCGACATTGGGCTCGCGGAGGCTGTGGTCTGCTCAATTGGCTCAGATCGTTCGTGGACTTTGTCCACTTGCAAACAGAAAATCAGCACCTAATGAAGATAGGAATGCAGAGAAAGCTCAGCCGGGGTCGAGAGTTGGGACAATCTTCTTTTTCAGCATTTTGGCGCACCTTCCCGGGGCTGTGTACAAGTGGCACTGCATGCATATTGTATTTATCTTGCAGATAAGCGAGTGGCTGAGAAAGTGCCGGCACCGAAGCCAGCGTAGGCTTATCTAGGTCGCTAGGGCAGGGGTGCTTAAGCGCCCAGTCACACAGGTACTGGGTAGACTGATTAGTCTGGAGTTGTGATAGTTATTGTTACCTACTCTTGTCCGTAGATGGTGTGCTGCTTGGAATAGGTGTTTGGCAGGGCCATGTTACCTAAGGTAGGCAGCCCAACCAGGTGCCCAGATGAAAAGCTGGAGGAGAGCAAGGAGCCTGGCCACCCCCCTACCCTCCAATCGGTCGCCCGCATCAGCCGCTGCAAAAATTTGCCCGTCGCCCTAGTCAAGGAATCCATCCCACAAGGGCTGTTCTGCATCCAGGATACAATCCTCAGCGGTTGCAGCAGACGTGAGGGAAGTGCTCTCTCTTTGTGATTCCTCATTAAATTAACACACGGTGCATTTTTGGTGAAAATGAACTTGCAGGAGATTGGACCATTTTTGTCTTTTAGCAGAGTGCCTTTTCAACTAGCACCTGCTCAAAGGAATGGACCCAGATTCCGAGTTCGGGTAGCCTTTTCCATATACTCAGACGCTGACATCACTACTACGTATTTCCAAGAAGTCGTTTCATCATCTCTGTTTTTTTTTAAAAAAATACATGTCTAATACCTGTCCATAGTATTGGTTATCCTTTTTGTATCTATCAAAGCTCAGCATCTGCGCGACCACTTTGTTGTCTCTGTCAACCGTTGGCGTGTATGAGCACCGGGTGAATGGCGGCTCCCGCAGAGCCTCCGTGAGCCCAACTGACTCTACTGCGAGTCATATCTGGTGGAGCTGAAAGATAGTGCTTGCACAGACAGAACGTCTGAGCTATGTCTATAAAGTTTCACTATTTTGAGTCGGCGGGAGGTCAGCATAAACGCATCCATGGAGATAATCTTCAACATCCGCCCCACCATCCGCAGAGGCCCATCTTCTCCGCCGCGAGTGTAATTGTAAGAGATCCAGGGCAATTTCTATGGAATGTTATTTGTCCTCAACAAGTTACAGCACGAGTTTAACCCGCCTCACAGTTCATCTAATCTGTTGAATTATGTCTACAAGATTTACCCCTGACCAACTTCACATAGCTGGCAGACGAGATTGCCCGTTTTGGTGCAATACTACGTAGAAGGTATATCAACCGCACGGCCGCAGTGGCCTAATCCACTGGAATAAAAGCAACCCCAAGACAACGCGTAGCAATCACATCATAGTCGCAGCGGAGATAGAAACGTTCTTCGTGTAATTTGATACTATCAAAACAAATGACTTAGGTTGATTCTGAAGCGATAAATTAACTCATCTTAGTAAGCAACACCAGAGTCGGAACAGGTGCAGCATTATTTCATTTCGAGATCGAAACGACCTGTCAAAAGCGAAGAAACATTCCGTATTTATTAACGATGGCATCTAATGCACTACAAAAGACCTGATCATGGGCCACATGAGCGCCGTGCAGTGTCCACACCCCCTTAACACCGGGACTGGACAGCCTTCCTGATATTATGACCCAGCTCTGGAGATACTCTGTCAAACATCCCTGCAATGAGACTCCAGTTAGTCAATCAGTCACTGTGTGTCTCAGAGCATAAGCACTTACCGAACGCCTTCTCGTGGACCGCCTTCCGAGCACTTCCGAGATGCCCGGCAACATTGGAGATGAGAGCCTCCTGCTCTCCCGGCTGATTACCAAGAACGGCCCAAAACTCGCGGGCCTGGACAAAGTCATCCTCAGTGACCTGCGACGTGAACCCGCAAACTCTGCCAACCCACTCCTCGTGGCCCCCAATGGCGTAGCCACTCGATCCCTGCTGGCCCACAAAGTTGACAGGTCGCAGGTCTGAGCGCACATAATTCGGGTCGGCGCCGTAATTGTCACCAAAGGTCATGAACCCGTCGCGCTGATAAGGGCAGTAGACGGGGGAGACGGCCCTGTTGCAGGGGAGTTGCTGGTAGTTGACACCGAGACGGTAGCGGGCTGCGTCGTTGTAGGCGAACATTCGCGCCTGCAGCATGGGATCGGCGGAGGGGGCGAAGCCGCGGACCATGTTGGAAGGAGAGAATGCAGCTTGCTCAATGTCGGCGAAGTAATTGGCCGGCTAACACGGGTGGACGCAGTTAGATGGGTGAGAGATGGAGGAGACTGTGCGTAAAACTGGCGAATGAGACTTACGTTCTTGTTCATGGTAAGTTTGCCCACGGGGATCAGGGGGTAGTCCGCATGGGGCCAGACCTTGGTCATGTCGAAGATGTTCCAGCGGTAGGTCTCGGCATCCTTAGGATCCATAACTTGGAAGTACACTGTCCACGAGGGAAAGTCTCCCTTCGCGATGGCATCGTACAGGTCGGCAGTGTGATAATCAGGCTGTTCCCCAGCAAGTTTGACCGCTTCTTTCTCAGTGAGGTTTTCGACGCCCTGGTTGGACTTGATGTGGATCTTGACATAGTAGAAGGTCCCATCCTGCAAGACATCCATCAGTGCGCCATTTTTCGCCAAGCACCGGAGATGAACTCACATCCTTGGTTAGCTTGTAAGTGTGCCCGCTGTAAGAGTTCAAATGCCGGATGCTCCTGGGCGTGCCACGATTGCAGAACAAGTGCATCAGAGCGTGGATTCCCTCTTGATTGTTGTTGTGGAAACTATACACGTCAGCAACTGCATGCAATATTCGGATGCAAGCAGACGCACTCCCAAAACTAAAATCAGGTCAGCTTGTGCACAAAGATCCCTTGATCGCATCGGCTTACCATAGTTGCATCCGAGCAGTTGGTTGCGGGATGTCGCTTGTGGCTCCGGTTGACAGAGGGGAACTTGATTGGGTCGCGGATGAAGAACACGGGCTACCAAAGTCAGGATATCAAATGTCACTTTTCTGACTCGACATGTGATTACTTACGATGTCATTGAACACCCAGTCCTGGTTTCCTTCCTCCGTGAAGATCTTCATGCCCCAGCCGCGAACGTCTCGAACGGTGTGGGCGCTACCTCGCTCAGGTCCCACGGTGGAAACACGCAGCAGAACCTTGGACTTCTTGCCAATTCCGTTGAGAAACTTAGCGGATGTGAACTGGGAGACGTCGTGAGTGACTTCGAACTCGCCAAAAGCGCCGACAGCTCTGGCGTGGACGACGCGTTCCGGGATGCGTTCGCGGCTGAAGTGCGCCAAGGTCTCAATGAGCTGCGTGTCTTGGAGAAGCATGAGGCCCTTGACTCCATTGCCGCCAAAATGCTGAGTGCTGGAGGGGTCGGCGTAGGGAACGCCTGGAACGATATGAGCTTCAGGGGCTACAAGGCGTAAAGGGACGATTGCCTACCTTCAGCCAGAGTGTACGTAGGTGCGCTCATGATGTATTAAGAGGTTGAGATATTGGAAAGAGACTGTTCAAAGGGATGATCAGATGATAGCAAATTGACAGGGCAATTGATAAGTTAGTTGGAATATTCGGTCTTCCAGATGGTGAATGAGGTTGGATTTGAAATGGTTGACATCAGAGTCGACGTGTCCCATTATATACCCATTCACGACAATTCAACGTCACCGCTTCAAATATCCGGAACATCTTATCGGTCATTTTTCACCCAAAGTGCCTTCTCACGAACCTAAACCTAGAATGCAATCGGACGGACTACAGTTGTGTCAAACCGGTTTGATGACGGTTGCCGGTGCAATCCCACAGCGGTTGACGCACATGTGAACCCGAAATTGACCTCGAGATACCGATACGAAAACCACTCGAATGGGGACTGCGGAGTGCGCTAAACAGCTGCTTGAATTTCTCAATGCCGAAGTTAAGAAGAAGCCTCTCGATATGTCTCAATGCCTCAGCGCTCATAAGTATGCGGTCGAGGCTCGGCAAGTTGGGAAGTTGAAAAGTCAGCCAATAAGGGGCCTGCAATACTAACAATGTTGAATCCCGAGATTTCTCAGAACTTAGGTACAGTTGTTACCCCTGAAAATGCATGGCCTTCAAACGGAATATTCACCCTAAAATGTATACGTATGAGCTGCCTGCCTTATTTTATATGGTTAGAACATGAAAAAATATATATCTATATACTGTATATAGTCCCTTAGATTTATCTTTTTTGAGGGGGTATTATAGGGGGTTTAAGTTAAACTATAGAGCTAGGTAGGGGTGGTAGTAAGGATAAAAAATCTTAGATTTTCACACTAAAAGGGGCTAATCTTATATTACTACGCCTAACTTACCCTTATTGCTACCTCTTTTAGTATTACTTTTTTAGCTTTTTTGATAGCTAAACTAAGTATATAAGACTACTTAGCCTTACGTAAGTAGGCAAACAATTGCTTAGTCTACTCCTTATAGAGGGAGATTATTATATATACCTTTAAGGCTTTTAACGTTAGGTTAATATAGCTAAATATCTCTTACTTACTTAGTAAGAAGTAGTAAAAACTTACTACTAATATTCTACTTACTTCTAAAGTATAGCGTAAAGTGACTGCTTAATAGTTAATATTTAAAGCTATCCTCTATAGCTAATAAGTTAAGCTTAAGGTGAAAAGATATATAATATCTCTTAATTTATTATAAGAGAAGGTATGCTTAATTTAGTTAATAGTTCCTAAAGCTAGAAACTATAAGGTTAATATTAATAACTTACTTAGCTTTAGCTATAAATAGCTAGCCTTATTTAAGAAGAGATACTATATTAAAAGCTAGCTCTTCTATAGTGAGGTAGTATTAATAGATCTCTTAATAGGCTTATTATAGAAGATCTAAGAGATTTAGACTATTATAAAGTAGTACTTACTAAGTAATATATATAATATAGATAAGACTAGTTTTTATTAGCGTTATATACTTACCTCTAGTTAAGCTACTATATCTCAGCTTAAGGTTAAGAGGGATAAATCCTAAATTTCCCTCAGCCTTACTATTAATGCTATAGAAGATAACCCTCTTTAGATCTAAGTAGTTAGGAAAAGTAAGATACTATATATATTTTATAGCTTTAACTTTAAAGGTATTAATATTATATAGAGGTATAATAAATAGGCTTAGTTTATAACTATAATTATAAAAGACTAGTTAACTATATTTTATTACTATATAAGAGTTAAGAAGCTAAGTTAGTAAGTCTTACTCTTTATAAATAACTTCTCTACCTATATTACTACTATTAAACTTAACTTACTACCTCTAGGTATTTAGATTAAGTTTTTACTACTAAATATAACTTTATACTTCTAGCTAATAAATTAAGGTATTATTAACATTTTTAAGAGCTATTATAAACGTAGCCTCTTCGCCTAGATAGTAAAGATGCTCTTTAAGTTACTTAGTAATAATCTTATAAAGCTTATAGATCTTTAATATACCTTACGTTAAGTATTAGCAGCTTTTTATTATTTACTTAATCTATATATAGTTTAGAACTATTAGAAGAAATTAACTTTTTTTAATAATAGTAGGATACTTAGTAAGCTATATATAGTTTATGCTAATAATCTTCTTACTTTTTTTTAGTAGGTAGTAATATTATCTTAAAATTCTAAAGCTTTAGAGGATTTCTTAGATCTTCTTAATAAGAATACTATTCCTAGAGAATTTACTATACTTAATAAAGTTATAGCTTATATCCTTTATAATTATAACTATTAAATACCTCTATTTTTAGTAGATAATAAGGAGATTAATAAGGAGGATAATAATACTACTAACTAAAGTCCTCTAGCTATAATTAGTATAGTAGAAGCTGTTAGCTATATTAATAACTTTCTCTATTTTGCTAAAAGTAGAGATTATATTTAGTAGTAAGAGCTATTTATATTATGTAGTTTTAAGGTAAAACTACTTTAGAAGTCAGAAAAATATAGTAAATAGATGTTAATTAAGGATTTTTTTATATTATTATAATTATTAAGCTCTATATTTTATATATATATTTTTAGAATAATTTATTTTGCTGTATTAAGTATAGTAGTAATAAAATTCGTAGGTGATCCAGAAAATAGATATATGCGTTAAAGTGCATATCGAAGTGATGCCCCGATTGCATGCATTTTCAGGGGTAACGACTGTAATTGTGCTTTCTGTCATGCTGATTGGCTGATGCAGCGAAAAGAACGCCGAAGAGCGAAGGTTTACCGAAACCGGGTCCGACCATGTCGGAGCCGAACGCCGTGATCCACCCTACCGGCCCGGCTCCTTGCCCTACGTCTCCGTCAAGTTGTGCGGTCTTGACCGGAGACCACAATCTTGAGGCTTGAAAGTCGGCCAGCTGGTGCACATTCAAGACGCAAATCTTACTCACCCCCGGCGGGCGCCGGCAACCCTGCCTTGAGCCTGATGAGTGGCTTGCTGCGGAGTTCCACATGACCATGGTAATCGACATCAACGAAAGACGTCCGGTGGTGATGGCTCACTTAGCGAGACAGCAAGCTTTGTGCTACGCTTTAGAAATTCCCGCAGTTTGCTTTCGGCATCTCAAACTTGGAAACATCGCCCGAATAGTTGGCAGGATACCTCAGTTAGTACCAAGCCACCGGCGAGACTTCCGGTTGAAGGGTGCAAGGGTGCAGATGCCCCGTGCAGTCTTAGACTTCGGCGTCACACGGAATGACGGCATTCGCATTTCGTGTATGTCTAATTAACGTTGCAAATGCCTTCACTAATCCTCGATTTGGCGGTCTCTTGAGATGTATAAGTATGGCCTCAAGTTCCTGCATTTTGCCAACATCTACCTCACCATCGCACAGCTCAAACCCAACTTACACTCACCACTATCAACTCATCTTTGAAGCTTTACAACATACCATCTCTGGAACCATACTTTCCACTTAATCATTATTTACCAAACCTCATCCAACATGACTGCTATCAACAACGTCAAGGACTTCGACTTCATCGTCGTCGGTGGTACGTCTCTGATCTACGGCCTCTCTAACACAAACACAGTTATCTAACCCCTCATCAGGTGGCACTGCCGGTTGCGTCGTAGCCGGACGCCTCGCAGAAAACCCCAACGTCAACATCCTGGTTATCGAGGCCGGCGTCAGCAACCCCATCGACAACGAGGCCATCATGACCCCCGCCCGCGCCTTCGAGCTTCGCGGCAGCAAGTGGGACTGGGGCTACAAGACCGGCATGATCGACCGCCCCGACTACACCCGCATCGAGAAGCCCAACACCCGCGGCAAGGTTCTGGGCGGCAGCTCCTGCTTGAACTACTACACCTGGATCCGCGGCAGCGCAGCCACCTTTGACGACTGGGCCCCCTACGGCGGCGACGAGTGGAACTGGGAGGGGTGCAAGGAGTACTTTGATAAGCCTGCCACATTCCACGACGACCAAGGGTTGCTGCCCAAGTATCTTCAGCACATTGGTACCGACGGCCCCATCCATGTCTCCCCTGCTGAGCTGGTCGCTGAGGCCGCCCCTTTCCGTGACGCCCTGAAGACGGCCTGGGTCAGCAAGGGAGAGAAGCTGAACGACGAGATCTACGACGGCGAGATGCACGGCCTCACTACTGCGGTCAGCTCCATCTACAAGGGGAAGCGCTCTTCCAGCTGGCGCTACATCGAGGGCAAGAAGAACGTCACCGTCATTGGCCAGACTCACTCCAAGCGCCTCATCATTGAGAACGGCAAAGCCGTCGGCGTCGAAGTCCTCGGTCCCAACGGCGAGGACCTCACTTTCCGCGCCAAGTACGAAGTCATCGTCTCGTCCGGTGTATACGAGTCGCCCAAGCTCCTCATGCTTTCCGGCATTGGGCCCGAGAAGGAGCTCGAGTCCTTCGGCATCAAGACCGTCGTCGACTCCCCTCACGTCGGCCAGAACCTTCTCGACCACCCCATCATGCCCCACGTCTTCAAGCTCAAGGACGGCTACGGCCTCGACCAGCACCTCCTCCGCGCTGGCCCTGAGCACGACGGCGCTGTCTCCGCCTACCACTGGAAGAACAAGGGTCCCCTGAGCAGTGGCCTGCTGGAGCTCGTTGGCCTCCCCCGTATCGACGAGCGTCTGAAGAACTGCGAGGAGTACAACGAGTACCTCACGAAGAACGGCGGTGTCGACCCCTTCGGACCTGGAGGACAGCCCCATTTCGAGATTGACTTTGTCGTAAGCAACTCCCGTAACCGTAAACGTGAGTGTCGGCCGAAGCTAATGAGATATGACGATAGCCTATGTTCTGCGACGCCTTCCAGTGGCACATTCCCACGCCCCCGAAGGGTGACTACTTCACCGTCATCGTCGATCTCCTCCGCCCCCTTTCCAAGAACGGCACCGTCACGCTCAACTCCGCGGACCCCCTTGAGCAGGCCAAGATCAACCTCAACTTCTTCTCCAATGACCTCGACCTCATCGCCATGCGCGAGGGCGTCCGCTTCGTGGACGACATTATCATGAATGGCGAGGGCATGAAGGACATCATCGAGGGCGACTACCCCTGGCCTATGCCTCGCTCTTCCGATGAGGCCATGATCAAGATGATCCTGGAGCGCTCCCAGACTGGCTTCCGTGAGTGGAGTCCCTTGTTTGTCACTTTTGACAAGTTTGTTTGAACTGTGTTGAGAATTGTGTAACTGACTGTGGAATCTTTAACAGACCCCTGCGGAACCACTCGCATGTCTCCCAGCATCGACCAGGGTGTCGTTGACGGCAAGCTGCAAGTCTTTGGTGTCAAGGGCTTGCGTGTGATTGATGCCTCCGTCATCCCTGTCATCCCCGACTGCCGCATCCAGAACGCGGTCTACATGGTTGGCGAGAAGGGCTCCGACATGATCAAAGCGGCTTATCCTGAGCTGTACCAGTGAGCGATGACTGGTAACTTAGGGTATCAAGCCCTCACGGCCTGCGCCGCCAGTGCGACATCATTGTAATTTAGTATTGGATATGAGTTCTTAGTAATACATCTGTTTGATAAACTATTGATGGTTCGGCATGTCGCCTTTGTTGGGCCTAGTCAGATTGTGATATCTTGAATCCCCCCGAAACGCGTGTTTGAAAGAAGCCAGTGGGATCGTATGCCTGCGCCGTACGGTTCAAAAGGAACCTATCCTGTCCAATAGTCCACCACACATCTTGGAGGGGATTAGCGTAGTTGAGGTATTTCCACCTCGTACGCTGGTGCGTGGTGGCAGACCAGAGGAAGATGGTGCTTTCGACTGCTCGCTGAAGAGCTTCTGTCAATAACTCCTTATGCTCCGGTGTGGTGAGCAGAGCTTCAGCCTGAAGTACCATACTCGGTTCGTAGCCCGCATCGTTGATACCGAGAACATTCTCGCCGTGTCCTCCGTAGTTCGTCGGCAGGGGTGTCAGAACGAAGATAATTCGGTCGTCGTTGCCGAGAGTGTTTTCGAACTCCGCAATGAGGCTGTCGAAAACCTCAATAACCTTCCGGACCATGCTCATGGAGGAGTGGAATGTGAGTGTGAACCACACATTGTAAAGCCCCAACCCTCCCTCGATCTGTTTCACTAGACTCGAAATTGGAGCATGAGAGCGGGTGTCGACGATGGGGTTCAATTCTTTGAGTCCAACAAATGATGTCGAGTTCTCCACACCATCAACGTTGGCGAGGACGAATGCCGTCGAGGGACCCGTGGCAGGGTTCCAAGACAAGGAGACGAAGCCGTTCTCTGCGGAGTTCTCTGGGTTCCTTCGGATCATTGCATCAAGTTTCTCCAACACGGCTTCAGCATGGTCGTATGAGAACGCCGTGATGCCACCGTAGGCGTCTTGGGAAGGGAAAGTTCGCATGTCGAATCGCGTGACTAGACCCAGATTGTTCAAGCCGCCCTTGAGAGACCGCCAGAGGTCATGGTGATTGGTAGAGGTCGCAGTTATCACCGTGCCGTTGGCAAGAACGACCTGTAAACGTGTTATCAGGGTCATCTTCACAGCATTTATATCTTCAGAAGATACCTCATAGCTGACGACGTTGTCGCACGCCATCCCATGTTTACCAGACTGCCAAGCAAAGCCTTTCGAACGTGTTAGCCGGTGTATCCAATCTTCCAACCAGTTAACTAACCGCCACCGAGAAGAAATCCCCCGACACCGACATGACCTTCCCGTCCCCCGGTGACCATGACGCCCTCTTTCTCAAGCTCGGTGTAGACATCGCCCCATCTGGCACCAGAGCCGATTGAGGCGACTCCGCGTCCCTTCTATGGTACTTGTCAGCCTCCGGCAACTGAATCAAATAACCAAAACCAGTTTTCTTCTCCAAAAACCCTACCTCGGCATGTTCATCCTCCCTGTACGTGACCGAATCAAGCCGGCCAAGATCAATCGTCACACCATTCTGGGCATTATTATTCGGAACAGGCGAGTGCCCCCCGCTACGAATCGCAACACTCCAACAGCCGCCATCCTCAGCGCTGAGGGCTTTCAGCGCGGTCGCGACCTGCGCCGTGTTCTCCGGCTTGAACACGCACCGCGGGGTTACCTCCTGGACGGCTCCGTCGTAGTACGACTCCAGCGTCTGGACGTACTCGCTATCGGCCGAGAAATACAGTTGCGGTGAGAGGCCGGCGTGGACGAGAGCAGCGCACTGCAGAAAGAAGAGGGTTTGAGCATTTCTTTTGTCAAAAGCAATGATGGTGGTGGGGGTTTCTTACGCCTCTGCCCAGGGTCTCATTGGCTTGCCGAGCGACCAGCCGAGGGGTTGCAGATGCAAGACTGGCGAGGACGACTGTCGCCAGAGCGGACAGCCGAGGAAGTCGGGGGGCCATGATCGTCGTGTGTTCACTTTGAAACTAATCACACACACTCGGTCACGGAGATTTCTGGGATAAAAAGAGGCAACAAGCCTTTTATGACCGTTATTAGGGGCGCCAACCATTCTTGTTGTTCGGGCGCGGGATCCATGCAACCATGCAGTCAGACGGAACCGAGATCCACAGGCCCTCGCTGGGAAGAGCTGGGAAACTTCGCGTGGCTTGCAATCACACTCTCGCGTGCTGCAAATGTTCATTGGCAAAAACCTGTCGACGATTCGTCGCATTCGCATACGAACCATCCCCGCTCCATTGCCCGGGCGAAAATCACGTCAATGGTAAGATGCGATAGGTGGGGTTTCATTGAGCAAGCCGGGCTGCCGGAAGGGTCTTCCGCCAATATTTCGACTACTGCATATGCGGCCCTCTTCAACGGCCTAGTAATGTCTTGCCTTCGAGCGCCTGTCCCTCCCGTCGCCCTACAAGGTCAAAAGGTCCTCGGCACCCCTGGGTCTGGGCAACCAAGATCGAACGATGTTCATGAATCGTTTTCTGGTGGGGGAATGGGTTCACTCGGACTCTGTTGGTTCTGCCCATGTGTGCTATTGGCTGCTGGTCGTGCCCGGCTCCTCCGAGCCCGGAGATGGTGCTGCTCTGGTAGGGCGTCGCCGGGGTCGGACCGGGGTCGGGACCCACCCGGAGCGGCGTGGAGGGCTAGGAGAAGGGTCGATGGTCTTCATCATGCATTCCTTCGCGCAGGCGATTATATCTGAATTTTACGGAATTGCGCGTTTGATTTTGTCGGTCCTGTGGGCTGCTCGACAGCCATCCTACCGGGGGTCGAGAAGACATGGATAACGGTGCTTGGATTCCGTGGAGTCCACAATACTCAATCTCAGATTCAATATCATAAACTTCGCAGCCCATGTCCTATCGTTTCTTAACCTGCGAACAACCGAGGTTGCTGAATCTCGGGGTATCACAAAACATCATGGCCGATAAACCTTCTTTTGATGAAGGGGTCGGCGGTCAACATTCCGAAAAACAACACACACGCAGCATCCTCTCTATTTCCTGCAGATTGTGCCGCTCCTGCAGCGACCGTCGTGGGTCTTCTCGCATCAAAGCCCCCACGAGAATCCTCGTCGCGATACTGCAGCCTGCTAGACAACCCTTTCGCCTGTAAGACACAAGTGGAGCTCTAGGCCCGTATCAATAATCATTCAGTCCAACCGGATTGATCATCGTGCCGCCGCGCAACCTCACACATTGTGCCGACAGCATGCGTGGGATTATTTCTGGGTCCAAAACCCGAGAATTAGGAAAAAGAAAGTTGAGACTCCATCTACACCAGGACTGACAAGTATGACAGGACTTACGTAAGGTGTCAAACCTGTCAAAGATGGAGTCTTGCTGCATAAGCCGTACCCCGTACAAATATGGCGTGTCTTTCTCTCTGAGGAGCCCGGAGTGGCCAGAATGTGTCTCGACAACTTCTGCTCAACGACACCGCCACAATGTCGGAAGGTGCAATCATGTACCCGATGCCCTCCGGGGACCCCTCCGTAGCCACGATGGTCCTCTCATCAGCCTGGACCATGGCCTCGGTGTCGACCATCTTCCTAGCTCTCCGCCTCTACTGCCGGGCCGCGCGGACGCGGAAGATGTGGTGGGACGACTACCTCCTTTTAATCGGCTGGATGTTCCTGATCCTGGCGGACATATTGCAGACGGTCATCTACCGGAGGGGGTACCTCGTCACGACGCTGACGGGGCCGGTGATTATGCCAGCGAACCTGGCTTCCGACACGGCGATGAAGCTCTCGCTGGCGTTCAGCAAAACCTCGTTCGCGCTCACGCTGTGCAGGTTTACGAGTGGGTGGGCGAGGTGGCTGGTCATCGTGGTTGCGTTCGTGATGGACGCGATGTGTGTTGCGCACTCGGTGCTCGTGTGGAGGGCGAACTGCGGCGCGCCGGATCCACATACGTTCCAGCCGTGTTGGTCTGCGGATAGTGGACTTTGGATGAACATGGTTGGGTCGAGTAAGGGAACATGTTTCGCGGAAGGATTGGGAAATTGAAAGCTGACGCTATGGCACAGTTATTTCAGCGCTTACCGACTTCATCTTGGCCATGATCCCGATCAAGGTTGTCTGGGGGTTGCAGATGATCAAGCGCGAAAAGGCTGGTGTGGCGATTGCCATGGGAATTGGTTGTTTGTAAGTCAAGAGGCCGTGAGATGTCTAAGTTGCACAATGTGTACTGATACATCACCGTCGTGTAGAGCTGGGAGCGTGGCTATTGTAAAGGCAGTCGAGTCCTACTGGGCCGCAAGAGCCGTCGGTCCTGAATGTGAGTTTCTCAAGCACGTCTTTCTCCCACGTAGTTCAAGGCTGATCTGGACTTCATAGTTTCCCGTCGACTCGCGGTTCTAAGCATCTGGATCCACGCCGAGCCCAACGCCACCATCATAGCCGCGTCCATCCCAGTGCTGCGTGTTCTCCTCCGCGACGCCAGGGCTTACTACGCGCGAAAGTACCGCTCGGGCAGCAAGTACCTCAAATCTGAGGGCGAGTTCCAGAGCGGGACTACCTCGCGTGCTGCGGCCAGAGCATCGGGCCACATCAGCGACGACGGGAGTGAGGCGATTATACTACAAGGGGGCAAGGTGCGGAACACGGTTGAGATCACGTCAGGAGGGGTAGAAACTGTGTTTGAAATGAACGATCGTTGGGATCGCCGTAATTAGGTAGACTCATAATCATCAACATGTTCTCCAGCTTGACAGATAAAATGATAAACTCCTCTCTTGTTGCGATATGCCTAGGCACAACTGCACCAAACCGGAATGCCCAAAGTGTGCCTCGGCTAAAGGACGAAATGAACCATCATGAACTTTTTCAAAACGCTTAGGTCTGACAGTTCATCATTCAGGGTCCAAACGTTCAATAACATGATTGGACGTATTGCTTAAGACATGGGAGTTGAAGGATTTCTGTAAAAACCTTAGGACACTCACCGAAGCCACAGCGTGGTGATATCCAAAGTCGAAAATCATCCTGTCCAATCAAACAAAAGTTTCCGATGCAGCGATGCCCAACGCCGGTTCGTCAACTTCACTGGGGCAGACGACCGCAAAGCAGCAAGGATTACCTGCATCCATCCCGCGCGATCCCACCCCGCGCTGACAAGCCTCAACATCAGCAGCACAGCCTCATCTTCAGCAAGACTTCAACATAAAACAGTCTTGCACATCACACCCAAAACTCACCTACTGCCATGCGGCATCTCATGATACGAAATCACCCAAAATGTGGCTTATCAACACCACAACGCTCAAACTCGCCGAGTTCCAGGGCGGGCCCCCCTCGCTGCCGTACGCCATCCTCTCGCACACCTGGTCCGACGGCGAGGTCTCGTTCCACGACATGGCCGACTTCGTCCACGCCTCCAAGAAGCCCGGCTTCACCAAGATCTGGAAGACCTGCGAGATCGCCCGCGCCGACGGCATCGAGTGGGCGTGGGTCGACACCTGCTGCATCGACAAGCGCAGCAGCGCCGAGCTGACCGAGAGCATCAACTCCATGTTCCGCTGGTACAACGACGCGCACATCTGCTACGCGTACCTCTCCGACTACCCCCCGTCAACCTCGCAGCCTCGCAGCAGCTTCTTCCGGTCCGCGGAGCAGCTGTCTGCTGCAGAGCTTGGGCAGTGCCGCTGGTTCTCGCGGGGCTGGACGCTCCAGGAACTCGTCGCGTCACGGGACATTACCTTCTTTGACAAGGACTGGAACGACATCGGCTCCAAGGCGCATCTGCAGTCCCTCCTCGCGAGCATCACAGGCATCGACCAGGAGGTCCTCGAGGACCCGGCCGCGGTGTACGAAGTCCCCGTCGCGCGGCGCATGTCCTGGGCCGCGCCCCGCCGGACGAAGCGCGAGGAAGACCGGGCGTACAGCCTCTTCGGCATCTTCGACGTCAACCTGCCGCTGATCTACGGCGAAGGCCGGAAGGCCTTTCTCCGCCTCCAGGAAGCCATCCTCCAGAACAGCACCGACCTCTCCCTCTTCGCCTGGGACTCGTCCGACGACGACACCCAAGCCTTCCGCGGTCTCCTCGCGCAGTCCCCTGATGAATTCGCAGACGGCTCGTGTCTCGTCCCCATCCAGGACGCAGCCATCCAGCAAACCGAAATCCGCATCACCAACAAGGGCATCCACTTCAAACCAGACGTGATGCTCATCTCCCGGCAACACCTCGAGCGCCTCGCCCCCGACGACAACACCCCCTCCGAATCAGGCGACTCGGACGCAACAATGGGCCGCAGCACATCCAGTCTCCCCTCCCTCGTCCCGGAAGCCCTCCTCCCCCAAGACCGCCGCGCCTTCGTCATGAAGCTGAACCACTACTACCTCGCCCCCGCCCGCCCCCCCCCCCGCATCCCCCCCCCCCGGGGCGGGGGGAACGCGGGGTTGCGCCCGCCCCCCGGGTTCGGGCGCCGCC